>JALIZF010001842.1:780000-958594 GCA_029948255.1 Telmatactis stephensoni | reverse complement strand
TTAATTTAAGCCGCCCTTGTTTTATGCTCCCCTCCCCTGTCTCAATGTTGAGTAGACCTGGGAGATTCCTGCGACAATAGGTCCAACACTTGACCAACCAACATTGTGTCGGGGGAGGGGGTTTAGAATATATGGCCATTGCAACACCTACATGGTGGGTATGATATCAAAGAACGTCAATTTTAGGGCACAGTGTCTCAACTATTCTGCACGCCGTTGTAGAAGAGGCAATACCAGTCAGAAGTTTTCCCACATTTAACCATTCGTCATCGGAGATATCTTAAGAGCTGTTCAACTGGCCAATTAAGTTGTGAACACGTGGGAAAGATTGAGACAAAGAAAGTCCGCATGCAATTAGGCCTTTTGCATCAACTGGTCGCATGGTAAGTTACAAAACCTGCTCCATGTGGTCATTTTGATGCAAAAGGCCAAATGAATGACATTTCTGTATTAACGTAACACTTACACAGTCTGTGGAAATCCTATAAAAGTTTCACTGTTTTGAAGCTGATACTTAATTATAGTATTTTACACTCAACCGACACTTTGCGGCCATATTGGATCCAGTCCTTGGGTAACGACTCCATGTAAGGACGACTTCTAATGTCCTAAGGTTTATAAGTGGATGTATCTGTAGCAGGGGTTGTACTAGTAGTAGGGTAGTAGGAGTATAGTGTCAGAGTTGTAGTTGGTGTAAACACCTGTTGTAGGTGTAGTATCTGTAGTACCTGTAGTAGCCCTAGTACAGCAGCTCCCATAGTAGGCAGTGTACACGTAGTAGGTGTAGTACTTGTAGTAGGTGTAGTATCTGTAGTTCGTGTAGTACTTGTAGTATCTGTAGTACGTGTAGTATCTGTAGTACATGTAGTACCTGTAGCACCTGTGGTAGGAAGGCTGTGTACTTGTAGGTGTAGTATTTGTAGTAGGTGTAGTGGTTGTAGTTGGTGTAGCACACATGGTAAGCGTAGTACCAGTAGTATCTGTAGCACCTGTTGTGTGGTGTAGTATCTATAGTGCCTGTAGTAGGTGTTATACCTGTATTGTAGTTCCAGTAGTAAGTGTAGTACATGTAGTACCTGTAGTCAGTGTAGTATCTGTAGCACCTGTATAGTATATGAAGTACCTGTAGTAGGTGTTATCTTGTGTCTGGGCTTTCAGGAATAATGTAACCTTTTGGTTTTGTGGCATTAGAGGACTCTGGAACACCGAAAAGCAAAGACCCCACAATGGGCAACCGTATAGCAACTCTTCTTATCTATGTAAGTTGAATTCTTTCATTGGAAAGACTCAATTCATTCAGTTCAACTATAGGAGACGGAGACTCTGCGCGCGCCTTTATAAAAACCAGTGTGTCCCGCCACATATATGGGCTATTTTTACGTCTCTCCTTCAGTTACTTCGAGAACGAAGACTTTGTTTAATGTATTAAAGAAATGGTTCACGCTTAGTGCTGTTCCTAGCTTTTGATCAATGTTTCAACAACAACAAAACAACATCTTTATTTGTGCCCATAATGTTTATCTTATAATTTCACTAAAACTAGGCGTAATCATGATTTAAAGCTTATAATGTATATCTCCTACTACTAATTGCTACAAGTTTTTCCACGTATACCATTGCTGCATGGAATGTGTGACCGTTAGTTGCAGTTTTTAAGAAAAACCTTGAACAAGAAATCGTCTAATTTATCTTAATTCAGTAGTACCGCCTTGTTGGTGTAATGCATGTGAACAACTTTTTCAAGTAATAAACCGCCCTAAAAAGATCATGCAGGTGAGGGTGATTACTCCACGCTGGTGCCCTGTGTTATATATGTGGAAAAATGGGATAAGAACGACGAACTGACTCAATTAAATGTGTAGCTCGAGTGTACAATCACGAACATAGCTAGGGGAATTCCAGGGGACGTGGATTAACAACTTCCCTCCCCTCCCCTCCCCTCCCCAATCCCTCCCCCTCCCTTCTAGTTTGCCCTTGCAATCACTTGAAATCGTACGTGCAAGAAAAAGTAAAACTAGTTTAACAAGTTCTTAACAAGTTCTTACGTACGGTTTTGCTACAAAATGATATTTCTATTAAGAATCTGAATAAGAAAAACTTACAGACATATGCTTTAAAAGCTCGTGTCTTAATTTGGCGCTGGCACAGGTTCTTTATCAGACTTATCAGTACGGGCCGGGATTCCCTACTAGCAGAGACTCAGCAGATTAGGGTTAGGATTTCACGAGATTATCTTGTCCTCTTGCCCAACTAGACTTGAAAATACAACTGATGAAACCCTAAGTGATAAAATTTATTAAATCTCTAAATGTACAACTTTCACGTTGAGTTAAGATATTTGTAAACGAGATACTTAACTTTGCTGACATTTCAAATCTTCACCCTTTGTCTGCATAATCATTGAGATTTGCTTTAGGACTACTCTTAAATAGCAAATGTGATTACCAGTTGCAAACCTTCATCCAGCAGTAGAAAATAAAGATCCATACTAAAATACAGCATAACTTCTTCACGTTACAAAGGAGCTTGATGGACCTAAAATGCATATTGTTACCGCAACTTTGTTGACCTTTCTTCAAAATACTCGATTTTGATTGGTTCCTCTGTGTCCCCAAGGATTTGGGACAAACATATTAGCATCATAATGAAACTTCGTCGAATAGACTATCCCAATTAGACATTAAAATTATTAAGTGTCTAGGTAGCACAGCGGTCTAAGGTGATATCTAAAGGTATGGATTAGGGTCCGGATATCGTCTCCCTCCCTGGCCTTCGGGCTAAGAAAACTGTTTTATGTAGCACCGGGATAGCGTGGATGGGGCCGAAATCTTCATCCGTAACGTAAGTCGATTCGATGTCTCAGCTTCCTTGAATGTCTCGGGAGAATCGTCCCAAAATTTAATTTTTCCTTTTGTAGCTACAGCCTCGTTTCGAGGCGTAGCTACTATGTCATCGAGTTCATGTCCGTAAGTAACACCACAGGAAAACCCATAAGTCCTAAACTGACCAATCAGAAGCAAGTACGAGTGTTAGTGTTCGACAAACGATCTGACAAACGATAAAAAACAAAGCAAAGTAGAATCGGGTAGAATCTAATCTGAAATTTCCAAGCTATCAGAATTTCCGTGAATGGATGTTTACCCTGTGTAAACTACATTATAATTTGCTCCTTGGTTAGCTCGTTACTGCAGCCTCAAGCCACTGGATTGAAATTTCCAGCAGTTTTTATCGAAATGTGATTTTGTGTCGGCTGTTGCTTGATCGTCTGTCTCGCTTGATCATCAGGAATGAAGCGGTGAACTGTACTGTGAAGTTGTGTGAAGGAAAAAACGATGCCGAGAAAAAAGGTTCATATAGTCGGTGATCCTCGTATCTACCAAATTAACTGAAGACGCCAAGTAATGAAAAGAAATAGTAAGTTTCAGTTAAATGGGTCCTCACATGAAATTTACGAACACTTCACAGTCACGACTGTAAGCGAAGCTTGCTTACGATTTTCTAACAGAGACGAATTTTCGCTACAAGTACTGTCTGTTTGTACACGAATATCATCGTGTTAAGCTATTTCATATCTTATTTGATGTGGATTCTACTTCAGTGGAATGAATATTGCGTCGATCAGGACATAGTGATCAGGAGCATGACTGGTTGACTGACTTGACTTCTCATCTCTTGATTCCCAACGTTTCTTCTAAATTTTACTTTAGGACCGATTGAGACAGGGCTTTTTTATAATAGGTACTTCAAAATTGATTGAATGAATCAGAGTTAACTCTGAATAAATTAACATTTTCAATACAGTTTGTAGATCACTTTTATTACACGTGCAATCAAACACGTTCCTTGAGGAGTCCCATTTCAATCCCAACGATTGTTTATTGTAAAAAAATGTAATAACTGTTCCGAACAATTCCTCTCTAGATAACAGCGATTTTCGAAATAATGTGAACTCTGACCTCCAAACTGAGTCCGTTGGAATTTGTTTTTTCGGCCACTTCAAACAAACGACCCAAAAAATACTCTCATAAAGATCCCTAAAAGCATACCAAATGACGAATAATGACCTTTAAACGACCTGTAAAAGCTAAATATGATTTTGGTATAAGTTAAATCTTCGTATTTTTAAAATTGACTGACAGAGGTGAACTGAACCAAATTCCAATTCACGGACTTTTCGCATAATTCTGAAAATCGCTGTAAGGCTGTAGCTACATGCGCATTTTGTGCGCCTATTTTTATATATTCCAGTTAAATATCATTTCTACTTTTGTCCGGGGGTGCGCATCATATCAAACAGGTTCGAGTCGTGTTGGGGACGAATCCTTTTTCATTTTTCTTTTTTTCGCTCTTTTTCTATAACTTTTTCGTATTTTACCTGAATATCCTGACCACTTATTGTCTTGCTACGGATACTGATGTTTTTACCTTTACTTTTTTAATTATTTTGGAACGTTCATAAATATATTGAGATTGATTAATATTCATGAAATATATGGATATCGTTTAATTTCTCTATATTTCATAAAATGTGCGATCGAATATCGTGCGTTTTTTATGCGTTTTGCAGTTGCCCCGCTAAACAATTGCCAAGTAAATCAAGACACTATTTTTTTAAGTAAAAATTCAAGCAAAAGGTATATTTTTGGCTTGTGTATATGTATAAACTGTTCATCCAGCTGGGTAAATTACAGTCGCACGAAACTCCTGGCTACTCCCCTGATAGACCTGGACTCCCCTCACTCTTTTTGGGAACTTTTACGGAAACAGAACTAAGGGTAATGGCTGTTCAAAATGTAAAAATAACTCAAATAAAGGTTTGGTTTGCCGGGAGGAGTGAGAATGAGAATGCGAACGCACTTGCGCAAAGGCCGGGAGGCAAAGAGAGAGAAAAAGCTTGGATCTGTTTTCTTTTGAATATATTTAATTTTCTTTACTCTCCTTCTTTGGCCATAATCCCTCCGATCGAGTAACGTCTTCCATTTCAGTAAAACGCTACATTTCGACAATTTAAAAGGTAAAGATAAAGCACAATATTTAGGGTCGGTAGTTCCTCCAGCTAGTTATTTAAAGCTGGTTACGTTTCCCAGTAATTAAGCCGACGGTGCGCTCTTTACCCGCCCTCTCTCCATCAGTGCTCAGTTTTAAGGGTATTTGAAGCTACTTAAAGCTACACGGAAATGAAAGAACTTGAAACAAGGATGTGAAGTCAATGGGAATCGAACTCGGGACCTCTCGCACCGAAGGTCGCGTACTAACCAACTGTGCCGTCCTTGCTCCTTACTGACAAGACTAAACGCCGCTGTGCAGTTGCACTCCCTGTACAGGGGGTCGAAATGGGGTGGGGCTGCCGCTACCCCTCTTGAATTCTGACCTCTTGTGCCATTTTCATAACCAGAAGGAAGAGTGAGGGATGATTTAGTCGTGTATAATGAATAGTAAAGGCTCGAACACACGATACTGAAGAAATAGAAAACTTGTGCGCATGCAGCTGTGTGCAGATTTAGAGCACGCAGGGATTGAACAGAACACGAGAGAAGCGTTAAGAGAAGTACGAGGTGTAGCCAAGTCTCGAGTGTTCTGATCAATCCCCAAGTGCTCTAAATCTGCACACAGCACAGCGAGCAAGTTTTCTATTTCTTTTATAAAATACGTTGTTTTCGAACAAATTCATTGTTCCTTTACACTGGCAAAAAATTCGAAAAGTGTGCGCGCGTGCTGTGTGCATATTTAGAGTTCGAAGTATATGCGTCCTTCGGCCAATGAGAGCGCACGTTATATGATAGTTATTTTATAAAACATTTAGTCCAGAACTGAACCCACTTTATCTTCGCGCGCGCGGCCAAAATTTAAAATTGGAGCGAGCGATGTAACGCAATTTTCTTTCTAATGCGCGCGCGCTTCTTTTGTTTCTTCGTTCACTGTTTATTGTATATAATTGCTATCGAGAAAAGTGGGTCCAGTTCTGGATCATAAAACATTCTGTAACATTGCACGTAACACAGTGCTGCTTAGCCTGCATAGCAGTCCTATATGGGAAGGGAAAGGGGAGGGGAGGGGAAAGGGGAGGGGAAGAGAAAGGGGAGGGGAGGGGAAAGGGGAGGGGGAGGGGAAAGGGGAGGGGAGGGGAAAGGGGCGAGGAGGGGAGCAGAGGTTCCCCCTCACTCCTCGCACCAGTCCCTTCCCCTCCCCTCCCCTTGTTGCATGGTGTGTCCTGGCCTTAATGGGCCCCTAACTTCAACAGAAAGAATTTAGGATACAAGACGCCCATATGGCTGCATTCATTCAACTGGGAAACAGCTTGTGAGGAGATGTTGAGTGTGTATTTATTGGGAAATAAATTTTCAAACTCCTTGATTCCTGTTAAGAAAATCCATGGTTTTGAAACATTTCCTCCTGAACGACCTTAAAGATATCAGTGTAAGATTGAGATTCCACATTTCAAATTTAACCCCAAAAAGATTTCAAATTATATAGAGCGATGGCACTTAATCTGTGAAACAAAATCTAATAGTCAGTGTCTAATAGTCTAATCAAAACAAAAGAAAACAATGGAAATAGTGTATACTAATGTCTGTTAGACTAATACCTATTTCACGGATTAAGTGCCATCACTCTATGTGAACACGTAAAAGATACATGTATAAAAATCATCCCCAATGTTTTTAGGAGTCCCCTTTTCCAAACCCCTCTAGGGACTGGTCATTATTTACAGGGAGGGGGGGGGGGGGGCTGGTGGAAATATAGAGGGGGGGCACAAATTTTTACGCTCACTTTGTAAGAATGTGTATGTATGTAGAAAGGGGGGAGGGACCATCAAAAATTGAGCATTACCTTTTTCATTTCCACCAGCCCCCCCCCCCCCCCTGTAAATAATGACCAGTCCCCTAGGTGCAGAGTAAGACCTAGTCTCAATGTTAGGCTTAAAACACCAGATGGTCTTCAGTTTCATGTGCAATAGCGAGATTTCTTGACAGTCATCTTTGTGGGCAACGGCAATGGAAAATACGTCTTTGATGACAAAAGATCTCGACACTCCCCTTGATATTTTGACAATTAAAATCCTTGTTAGCAAACTTTGTGTTAATATTTTATTTTATGTCAACCTAAGTCTAGTTCACAGCCAATGGTTCTTAGAGTCAAATCATTACTATGACATGATCACATCACAAATCCTAACTTACTAGGTCGACTTAATTTGCATTTAAACACAGTATAGATATGTATAAAATGCATGAAGAACAAGATGAATAATACACAATATTATTTTAGTAGCTATTCAAAGGTTGAGATGTTTTATTGTATTAAGTGAGCCTACATAAACCATAAACTACAAGAGTGTTTTTGAGGAACTTTAAGTAGGGTAGCTCATATTATCTAAATGGAGTAAAAATAGTTACAGTGTAATTCCTATCAGCTTTGCTTCACTTGAGAAGAAAATCTCTATCATTTTTTTTCCAAATGTTGGCATTTATAAAGTATACACAACATTTAGTGGCACTGATTATTCAAATTTTGTTGTTGTTTTATAGTGATTTTTATTATTTTGTATGGTACTCTCCTAACAATCCTTTACTGTTACTTTATTTGAAATAAAGTTGCACAACTATTAAATTAAAAAGTGAAAAGTTACAAAGAGTGAGGAAAAGAGGGCCTCATATTTGGGCTGCAGGATGATGGGGGTACCAGGAACTGAAGGCGACTCTATGGCAAATAGCACATCAAGCCAAATTATCATTTTGGACCAATTCTGCCATTCTGCTCATTATTCACTTTATATACAGTATACAAGCAATGGCATTTTGTTTCATTTTTGCCACAGTTAAAAATGTACCCCCTTATCTGAGCACCAGCCCCCTCCCCTTGGTGGCAATTAATTAAAGAACAGTCCTTTAGACAGAGACTGATAATGGGCCACTTGCACTAAGAGATCACGTGACCCTACTTCCCCTAAATCAAGCAGCAGCATCAAAATGAATGCCACAAACAGAAAGAGCACCTTGATATTAAGGCCCGGTGATACGAGCAACAAAATTGTGCAACTTGTCACGCAACATTGTTACGTTGCAAGTTGTAGAGCAAATGTTGCTTGCATTACCACCCCGCATGCAACAAATTTTCTTTGTTGTAAAAAGTAGACTTCTACTTCTTGCAACAATGAAAATTTGATAATATTGAGGTGCTTTTTCTATTTCTGGTGTTCATTTTGATGGTGCTGCTTGATTTAGGGGACATAGGGTCATATGACCCATTGGTGCAAATGGCCAATTTGACCAATATTCTACAAGAGTCTGATTTTTTGGGAGGAACAACACCTTACTCGTTATTCTTATTTTTGCATCTACTTAAAATGTCTAAATTATAATAGGTGGCATAAAAGTCACCTTTGACAGCTGAGGCCTGGGATAGGTGAAGGTGATAAAGGAACCATGTCTTGATTACCAAAGTCAAACTATGGCTGCAACAGGAAGCTCCTCTTTACAGTTGATGGATTTCTGCCAGTTGCTGGGTTTTAAAATTCAACTCTGATATTAATACATGTATCTCTATCTTCAAATCTTCACTTTTCAGTTCTTTTCATTCTGCAAATAAGCATGCAAGGACATAGCTGTCTGCAAGTCTGCAACATCACAAGTGGGTTCATTAAGATTTTAAACTGGAGGACATCTGGCTGTAAGCAGAGTAAGACTTCAGATATTTACAATTTCAAGTTGGTTTGAGTCTCTCTAGACAGCTGGGCAAAAGTTATGTTCACAGCCAGTCGATTTGCCTGGTGCCTGGCCCTTAGTGAACTCACTGTATGACTATATATACCAGAGTATAAACTGCTTTATCAGTGCATGCATATCTGTTGTCATGATTACAGAAACTAGACAAATACAAACAACTGAAGAAGCCCATTATCGCAGTGAATCAATTGTCTGAGGCACTACAATTTCATTTTCTTCTTCATCATGAGTAACAGGCACTTTGTTCCTGCCAAGCCACTTTGTTACTAGCCTACTAGACTGAAATATGTTGATTTCTGCCTTCTCTACAATAACAATATTCTCTGCAGTTTTTCCTTTCTCTATGTCATAGTTGGAATTTCCTTCTTTTTCTTTGTAAAATGCTTTTGCTTGACTCATTTTTCTCATCTGGCTATATTTCTTTCCATCTTCTGTGATAGGGTCCAGTGGTTGGTCATTGATCTGTAGTGTGCGGCACTGGTTGTTTGTCAACTTGAGGTGGTCATGGAGATATTTGGCCAAATCATCAACTTTTACACTCTTTTGGTTTGATCTTAATTCTCTGACCTTGAGGAATAAATAGTCAGAGGCATGTCCCATGACTTTCTCCATGGAAATCTCTTCTCCAGTGGCATTGATGATGACCTATAACAAAACAAATCTTAGTGAACAAAAGTGTTGGGAGTCATGCCCTTCTTAAATTTTCCCCTTTGTTGGTTTTCAGTGTTTTTCAATTACAAATTTCCCTTGACAATTTTTCTGTCATTCAAAAAACTAGGTTTCCATGGATGTCTACAATCAAAAGTGTAACTTCCATGACCATTTACGTTTCATTTTTAAGCACATTAGTTTCTGAATATTAGCACATTTTTCACAATATTTTTCAATGTAATGTGAGGTATGTCTTAAGCTAGGGTTAATTAATTAATTGAAAACAATTTCTTCAAATTTTGTACCTTCAAAATGAAAATTTGCCCTAAGGCGGCAGTTCACAATCTGACAACATAAGCATAGACATAGTTATGATGTAAAAATAAGGCAAGCACATGCAGTTTGTATATAACAACAAACATAAGGAAATGGAAATTTTTTGTTTCATATGCTTATACTTATGTCAATGTGTGAACAAGGCCAAAGTGATTGAAATTCAGGGTACCTTGGTTAAGGACTTTGCTTGTTTTAGAGGTACATATTGGCCTCCTGTAATATGTGCCAGCCCCATCAAGAGATCTCTAAAAACTTCAACTGATGGCTCACAGCCAATAGAATACAGGACAATACCCCTTTCAACCATTGTACGGCATGCTTGAAAAGGGTCAAGGCCATTGGGGCAGCCATTTGGGAAACCATCTCCAGGCTCACTTAAGCCATGGGGAGGGGCATCCGCTAAAACAAATAATTGAAAATATAATTGGTCATAAGTAAAATAAACTAATGAATTTCAAGTCTGGTTACAGTAGAATTAAAGAAGTCCCTACGATGACAGACTAAGTAATATCTGATCAAATTCCAAGTTCTCATCAAACATCTTTCACTTCTAAGTAAGAACACATTCAATATTTGATCAAAGGTTACAAACTCTGTTTTTTGCCTGGAAATCTTCAATATTGTTTACATGTATATGATTTTTTCCAGCCCCTTTTACTGACATCTGGCTGCTTTCTCACCAAGATCTCCCCAAGTGGTTTGAACCACCTTTCCATATATAGTTAATGTAGAAAATAGCCACACCCCCACCACGGAGGGAAGTTTGTATTGGCTTTAGCTTATGGGTGGCATGGTTGGCCAAGCGGTTAGAGCGCTGGCCTTTCACTGCTGTGGTCTGGGTTTGAGTCCTTAAGCTCAAGCACCTGGATCATATGTGAACTGAGTTTGTTTTTAGCCATGATTTGAATCTGCCAAAGATAGCGTGACAGTGTGACAACTGAAATTAACTAGGATAGATAGATACAGATAGCTATATCGAAATATGAATTAGATTTTCCATACTTACACCCGTTCTAATTGAAGCGCGACCCGTGTGTTGATTTCATGCCCAGATTACAAAAAGTTTGATTTTAGTCATCTGTCAATCAAATTGTGTATCGGCTCTCTTCTTACCTTCTTACCGGCGCATTGAGATTAAATTTCGGAGATACAAACGACGAACGGCAAGTTTTTTTACCTCTTCGTTGAAGTTGAAAGAAATATCTGATCGCCTTTTGGTCGACAAAACTAATTTTAAAAGGTAGTTATGAAAGGTTGGTGGGTTTATCTGCAAGTATCCGATTACAGTGTGAACATGCTATAAAACAGCGATGGATTTCAACGTACGTAATCCTGTTTATCACCAGTTGTTTAAAAACTGAAATAAAGTCAAAACACAGTTTCAATCAGTATAACTTTCACAATAAGCTGTTGGGATCACGTCTTACTTGTTAAAGTTCTTGATTATATTTTTCCCGTGATTATTTGTTATTTCCTAGGTCACAAATCTTATAATTAATTTTTTGTTTCCAATTAATGTTTTGCCAACCAGATAGTCTTTTTTAAAAGCAGTTATGAAAGGCCAATCGACCAAAAGGCGATCAGATATTCAAATCCAATGGAAAGGTAAAAAAATTTGCCTAATTTAATGTCAGGCGGTATTCACTTCTTAAAGAAGTGAGGAAACACAATTTGATTGACAGGTGACTAAAACCAAACTTTTTTGTAATCCGAAATCAGCGTACGGGTCGCGCTTAAGTAGAACGGGTGTAATGATTATATATTTGAAACATTGAACGAAGCCGATTCAAATCTTCATATAAAATAACCAAATGATCGAACGGAGATGCGATTATTTGTTTCGAATGCGTGTACCTTATGGCCATTCAACTTTTTGATAAATAGAATATTCAAATATTTTGAGCTCAATTCTCAATTTTCAAATCAATGAAAATTGAAATTTGGGTTCACTTTTTCACTTTTCAATACTTAAATTTGTTAAACTCCGTAAAAACGAAAAAGTGACAAACTTGACCTCACCATGGGACGGGTAAAAGATAAGTTATTTAAACCCCAGACTACTCGCCACCAGTTACATAATCTGCAAGAATTGAAAATGGCCAACTGGGTACTATGTACAGTTGTTTTGCCTGAGTTTTTGATAGTAAATTGTAGAAATGTTTCGCCTAAAACTGCAAAAACTTGTTTTAATCGATTAATCGACAAATGAGCAAAATATTTTTCACTGAACCAAACTGACACTTGATGTAGATAAACATTTTCTAACACCACTCAGAAGGGAAAACTGAGGACGTAGCAGACAAAAAGATATATGCCGTAAGGTTACTTTCCTTCTTCTTGAAATTATATGTGTATATATACTCTTCAATTAATGTTTATTTCCTTACGTTTTAGGCAAAACACCAAGAAATGTCACGATTTTCTATCAAAAACGCAGATCAAAAACCCCTAAATGCTCAGGCGGCCATTTTTAATTCATGCAGATTATGTAGCCGGCGTCCAGAAGTCTGGGGTTTAAATAATAATATAGTTTTTGCAGTTTTAGGCGAAACATTTCTACAATTTACTATCAAAAACTCAGGCAAAACAACTGTACATAGTACCCAGTTGGCCATTTTCAATTCTTGCAGATTATGTAACTGGTGGCGAGTAGTCTGGGGTTTAAATAACTTATCTTTTACCCCTCCCATGGTGAGGTCAAGTTTGTCACTTTTTCATTTTTATGGAGTTTAACAAATTTAAAGATTGAAAAGTGAAAAAGTGAACCCAAATTTCAATTTTCATTGTTTTGAAAATTGAAAATTGAGCTCAAAATTTGTTTACTTGATTATTCTATTTATCAAAAAGTTGAATGGTCATAAGGTACACGGATTGTTTCGAACATTCAAATATTGCTTGAAAAATTGAAGTTTAGTGTTTATGCATGACTGTAATCCCGGGGAGGGGGGGGGACTCCGATCGTAAATGGACGGGGATGCTCGTCGAACCTTTTTAGGGGTCAAAATCTGCAATCTGGTACCTTTTAGGGTGTCTCAGACTTCAGTGGACTACCAGAGACATAGCTGGTACTTTTTAGGGACTGTTTTGGGGTAAATAAACTACCTAATATATGCATAAAAGGGACGATTTCGATTATCTGAATTGAATCTTCAAAGCACATCGATAGCAAAGTGTTTCATTACTTTAATTCTTTATTATTGTTTTTGAATTGGTACCTTTTAGGGGTAGAAATGAATTGTTGCCACTCCCCCTCAGGTACCTTTTAGAGGTCATTTTCAAAATTTCCGACGAGCATCCCCGTCCTCTTATATATAGGAGTCCCCCCCGGGACTGTAACACCCCTCCCCATCAGTTGAATCCCAAGACCAAGATAAACACACATTCTATACAACAAAGAGGGACAACTAACCCGCTCACGGTCAGTCTTAAGCAAACCTATAGTGCCTAGTGTATAACTTAGAATACTTACAAATAAACACACACATCTTCGTAGCTTGCTTTCTGTAGCTAAGTTTGGTTCCCTCGGTGAGAGCATCGGCCACAGCTTCTGCCCAATCCCCTCCACCAGCGGCTCTCATGTCGTTGACCCATTCTTTCATGTCTTCCAAACTACTAGTAAAATCATGAACTCTTGTGACGAACGTTTCGTCTTGTGGTGGATGGTCTCGGTATTCGATTAGCGCTAATTTTACGTCGAACGATGTGCGAGAGATTGTTTCTGCGATGTACTGGACGTGTTTTTGAACTTGTCTGATGTACGGCCCCATTGAGCCAGTACAATCCACAATGAAGGCCAAATCGATCTTCTCGGCATCATGTCTAGGTTCGAGGAAATTCATGATAAAGTTATTCCGGTAAAGACTCTCAATCAACGTGAATATGATTGATTACTTCTGCTCAACCAGAAATTCACAGTCCTTCAAAACACTTCCTTGCAAAAGGAAGAATGGGGATTCCCCTATCCCATAATGCTACACGGTGAACGGTGAAGAGGGGACTGTGGAGGGGAGCTGGAGGGGAGTGGAAGTGGGGACTGCGAGAAGAACAACAAAAAAAATATCAAAATTCACACCAAAATTAGTCTCCTCCGCAGTTAGACTACACAAAAATGAATTTTATATGATTTAAGTTTCGTTTCTTCAGTTGTACCTTTTATTTTATGCATGAAAAACATTCATTAACTAGACACAGGAAGCCCGTCACGAAGGAGCAATGGGTATATACGGGCTTCCTGTGTATCATCTTTGCATGACTTGCGGCGCGGCATCAACATGGCTGTGAAGGTGATAGGTGTCGTTTGCGTATTTATTGCTATAATAGCATCGTATTTGATGAATAGCTTTGATCCCGATATTCTCAAAGGAAAGAAAGTAGTCATTACGGGAGCATCCTCTGGCATTGGTGAGCAATTAGCGTACCGGTATTCTATGTATGGGTCACAAGTAATTGTCGTTGCCAGAAGAGAAAACCAACTCAAAAAAGTCGTTTCAAAATGCAAGGACTTGGGTGCTAAACAAGCTCAGTACATAGTTGCAGATCTTTCGAGCCTTGAAGCAGCAAAGAACTTGTATTCTGAAGTCACCGAAATGGTAAAAGAAATTGATATTTTAGTCTTGAATCACGTAAAGTCATTTTCAGAAAGCTGGACGGCAGAAAGCGATTTATCCAAAGTACGTGGACACTTTGAAGTGAATACATTCAGCTACATTGACCTCGCTACACTGTTTTTGCCCGAACTTCAGAAATCAAATGGCAGCATTATAGTAGTGTCATCTGTTGTGGGGATAATGGGTGGACTCACTGAATCTGTGTACAGTGCCAACAAGCATGCTTTACATGGATTCTTTGACAGTTTACGACAAGACCTCGTACTTGCAGGACATAAACTTTCAATTACAACTTGCATAATTGGTCCTGTAGATACAGAGGGAGCAAAGCATTACAAATATTATGATGCTGTATTTAACTGGTATCCATCAGATGAATGTGCACTGGCTATAGTGAAGGGTGGGGCATTGAGGTATCGGCAGATGCATTACCCATATTTCATAAAGATTTTGCAAATTGCTCATTTTTTCTTTCCAGAATTGATTGAAACTGCAATACAAGTTAGTCTTAATGCATTATCAGTCAGTGAGGCTTTCATACAATATTTTACCCTGCGAGCAGAGTCCCCCTTTACCTTCTAATCGAGCGAACGAAGGAAGGGAGACTCTGCCGAAACCCTGTATTTTCTTTGATTCGCCGATAGCCCAAGATCTTGGGCTACTCAAACTGGTATTTCTACCAGACAAACCGGTTTTTATGCGCACGACTAAACTAATCAGATTAGAATTGTATATATCTGTCAACACCACAAAGATAGTAAAAATTGTATTACCAAAAATAAGTTTCAAATGTTTCAATACGAAAACTGATATATACAGAAGGAAGAAGAGGAAAACTCTCTTCTTTGTATATTTTTTAATTGATATTCACTCGATTAGAAGGTAAAGGGGGACTCTGCTTGCAGGGTAACAATATTTGAGGTAGAGGCTATATAGTTATCACATCAAGTGTTAAGCTCAATGAGTCTCTTTCTCCATGTATGTAACACTCCATATGCATGTGCCACTTTCTGTATGTATATGCATATTTTAAAAAACTCATTAATAATTCATAAGGCAAACACAATGAAAATCGCCACCGTGACGAGTGTCTTTATATCTGATAAAGATTCGGCCTAATTTACATCAGCTTTAACCTCGATTTTCTCCAACATAAATGAAGATATTTTTGAATTTCTTTTAGAGAACAACTCTAATATGTGTTGGAGTTTTTTAAGCCGTATAAAGAACTCGAGATCGTGTTTTATTGGTATGAAGATCCTCGCCTACGGCTCGGATCTTTATATCCGATAAAACACTCTCTCTCGTTCTTTATACTATACATAAAATATTTGAGATATAACGACTGCGTGCTGATTGGTTGGCTACCATGTTTATATCAGAGGACAGAGACATGGCTCACTCAAAAAACGTTGAAAATATTTTATAAAAGCAATATAAAATGATCGCTTATGTCTCTGTACTCTGGAAGATGTATATAGAGCACTCGAAAATGAAGAGAAACACTCGGCTACGCCTCGTGTTCCTAAGCTTGCTTTTCTCTTGCTCTACATCTTCCATTGTGTTTATATCACAGTACAGAGACATCCCCACGTGTTTTATATTCCTTAAGGTGATTCCTCTGTTATAGATCCTACTGATAGAAATCGCTTAACATTTGATATTTTGCAGGTTTTGAGTTACTTATCTCGTAACTAACAAAAAAAGAGGGGGTCACGGTACTTGTTTAGGAAATATTTGGCTTGATAGACAAGGGTATTTTAGCGATTTCGCGCGAACGTTCGATGTTTTCCAGCTAATTCGTTGATATGTCTATCTGGTCTCAGAAAAAGACTCCAAAACTCAGAGTTAGCAGTATTTTAGTGGAAACAGGTAAAATAGTAAAATATCTCGTAAGAAAGCTTATTTTAACTTCGATAACGCATTTCATTGGAACATTTTTTGCATCATTTAGAGAGCAACATACCCCCGAAATGTTCGATTTTTGGCATTCTCGACTCAAATATACACAAAAAAGCGTCAAATTTTCCATGTTCCTATCAATAGATTTTCTTAATTTTCAAATATGTTGTGTAAATCATTGCGTGAATGCAAGTTTTGAAATAAGAACTGGGGGGCACGGTGCTCGTTCGCGAGATATTTTGTAAAATGTCATCATGATAGAGCTAAAAACGGCACTTTTTCGAGAAGGGAATGGGGTGAGTTTCGCAAAACTTGCTTTTTATTGCACCAAAGATTAGAAAAATTTCCTAAATTGAGTTTTGTATCCTTTTTGATTATACCTTGAAAGAACGTGCCTGTAAAGTCGCGATTTATGCTTTTTGAAACATGCGCAGTAGGCGTGCGCGGTGCAAATGTTTCATGAAATGCTCTGCAGGGACATCAAAATTCAAAATGATGGAACAAGTCCCATCAACTGACATCTTGATGGCTTAGTCGATTCAGTGTCAGTCTTTCTTGCAGGAGGTTGTCTTTTGATTCCATAATTGCTTTCATTCAATAATGAACCAATCAATACTAAAATCATTACAAAAACTTGTACATGCTCATAGTGTAAAACAGCTATGAATTATCAACAAGGAAATATTAGATTTCATTAATGATATAACTATGGCATAATTTGACCAAACAAAGATGAGAGGACTAAGCAAATATGAAGCTGTATTACAGACTGGTTTGCCATATTTTTATATAAAACAATTGAAAAATAGGGGAAACTAAGAAGCAGTTATATATTAATAAATCTTTTATTAGATATTTACTTCTTGTGTATTACGGGCTGACATTTTACTTATACTTTAAGTACTCAGGCTGTTACTTACTGAGAATATTAATATTTATTCAAATCCTAGTTATTTAGTTTATATTTAAATTGCTCTATTTGATTATTGCCTTTTTACTTATTGTTCACTGGAACAACTTCTTTGTAAGTATATTTTTCTTGATTTTTTTCCTTTTCCCTGTGCATTTATTCAGTACAAAATGGATCAATATTAATCAGATTAATATTAATCTTAACGATTATTATAATCGAGTAATAAATTATTACTATCAACCTATTATAATTGGAATCACAATATTTTGCCATGCACTAATCCATTATTATTAATATCATCAGACTGGATTAGGGCAGATTAATATTAATCTAATCAGATTAATATTCATCTGGCTGGACAACATGTTGCTGTGTGTTAATCCATTACTGAATCATCATGACATATTACTGGATTACAAATATAATCTATTATTAGATTATAATAATCTATTACTGGATTTATCATAATTTACTATTGGATTATAATTATCAATTTGCTGGATTATAATGATGCTATTATCATCTATTATTATTATAATCCACAGATAAATGTTAGTCCTTTTTGTCTTTTTGACTTTATTATTTATTATTAATCAATTTTGTAGGAACCATGTATATTGTAAATGCCAGGCATTCAAACTAGGATATGTCTACCATAATTAAACATCAACTGCTATATTGACTGTTTATACATTCGCCATGTAGACCGCAATTTTTTAATATTATTAATGACCGATTTGCAAGTTTTTAAGTGTTACCCTGTAATGAGGGTTAGGCAGAGCAAGAGCAGTTTTTGTATGATTTCAAAAAGTCTAATGCCATGACATGTGCTATCATCTTGAGTAAATAAGACACCAATATCCACTAATCTATTAGTCTCCTATGCAGACATGTTTAGTTCTGGTCACGCAATGCTCCTGTACACACATGGCTGCTGTTACTGGCCAAACATTCCATTCCCATGGCCTAGCCAATCACAGTCTGAGTTCCAGAATCAAGAACAGTTTCATGCCAAAATTTACGTGAGGCGTCCTATTTGGCAATCAAAAACAAGGATTTTGTACTAATTAACATTAGAAAAGAAAGTAGATATCCATAAAAAATTGTGCTAATGGCAGTTGTAATATTAGATTCAGCTTTATCATTTAAATTTTTGACTTCAATCACCATTGTTGTTATGTCATCATTCTTTAATTTCACATCATGCAGGCAAACTGGAAGCCACCACAGATCGAGAACAATAGCATGAAAACTCATTGGCAGAACGTTAGTCTAAAATGTTTTCTTGACATATAGGATACATAATTTATAATGCCATATTCAGTGTTGTTTTTTTGCAGGATCTCAGTATTGAAACTCAACAGCCTGCAGTAATTAGATTTTCCTCAAGTATGTTAAGGCCTGGGGAGCTAAAATGGCTTTTTTTCAATTTGCAGTGTATTAGCTTAACAAAATAAAATGAAACTTGGCACATTAATAGAAAGTCGTATGGCACATAACCATGACATTAATTTAGAGCCGAAAGTGATCACATGACCTTGTGACATTATAATAAAACTAAAATTCGGACATTAAAATGAATTTTAGTTTTATTATAGTGGTGAGTTTGAGAGTTTGAGATGCAGTAAATTGACTTTGTATCCAACTAGCTAATAGCACTAAATGCAAAACTTCTCGATTCTGTGGTTAGGCATTTGAAATTTCTCTTTTATATTTAAGGAGTCAGATATTTGCTACATGTGACATCCTTCTCTCTTCCTTAACATTTCTTTTACAGACAGCAAAGTACAAGATACAAGATAAAAGTACAACTTGTTCAGCTCTGTATACTGGGTTGATCTGGATATCAAAGTTTTTCCATTTTAGAATACTCACTACTGGATTGATAAATTAGTAATTTTTAATGCTACGATGTCATTGATCACATGATACCACAAAAACTAAAACATTAGCTTACTTTGTGGATTTCAAACTCATCAAACACTGTAAATGTGTCTTGGAAATACTTTTTCTTGACTGTGAAACTTGCATTCATAGATCCAAGGTCAATCAAGGTCAAACCCAGGCCTTAACACACTTGAGTCTTACACAGTGGGAGTGGAATGTTTGGCCAGTGTAATCAGCCATATATGTGTATTCAGGAGCATTGCATGACCAGAACTAAATGGCTGTGTATAGGAGACTACTAATCAATAAAGAGCATTCTGATATGGTACAGCATAAAATATTATGGCACATACTTTTTTTATGGTCACACAAAGAGTTCTAAATGAAGAGACAAATAAGGAAGTTATGGACGACTGGATGGCCTTGTTCCCTATCGTTCGGCCATTATAAGATCCATGTATAAGCATAAGCACAAGCAACACATGTAGACTTGGGTTTATTTGCTGCACATGCACCTAAGTAGTATTTATAATGCAATGCTGAGGCTGCATATGTTGCTTGTTCTTATGCTTGTGTCACTAGTGAAAACCAGGCTTGCATGAGGCTCTGCTAGCTTACATCAAGGCAAATTGCCTGGAGATAGATCTTCTGTCTTCCTAGTCCCTTGGAGCACATGAAAAGAGGCTCATTCAAAATTTTACAGAAATTTGTGTCATACTGCTGTTGTCTTGTCAATCTTGTCCATCACTGCCTTTTGTTTGAATTTATTTATATACTCCTCCACTTGTCACGCAAGTCGTCACGCACTCCGTGGAGTGTATTCAACAATCGTTGGCTGGGGCTCTCTTCGTTTTCTATATTTTACTAAAAGAATTAAACCCAAACATTGCTCTAATACTCCACTAACAATAAAAGCGTTAGCAATAGCGACGACACCAGAATGATGTGAATTTTCATTGAGAACAGAGTATTTAATGATGTAGACAATTATTCCAATTACTATTAAAAAAAGACCCAATAGAATCAGCTGCCATCCTCTTCGACGCCAAAAAGCTGTAAATTCCCTACTTGTGTTAGCATCTAGTCCATCAATAAACAGTCGAAATCCTCCTAATGAGTTAGCAAATGACATTGAATTAAAGACGATACGAAAGTGATGACCATCTTGCTCCCATTCGTACGACCCTCCAGAACAACACAGCGGACTGCAAGGATTGAAGGAAAGTGTGTGTTGAAGTTCTTGTCCATTAACAAAGAGCTGATATTCTTCACTGCAATTTTTGAAATGTCGTTTGATTTGAACAACATAGTGTCGAAACTGTGAGCCATGTCGAACATTGGAAGTCCATGTTGTTGTTGTTGTGGACGTCACTGAACAAGACATACTGATTGATGCTACTCCAGGGATCCAAAGCAATTTAAAACAATTTTCCAATATATTTACATCGCCTTTTGCATGATGCACAGTTTGATTTTTACTTGGACAACTTCTGGGTTATGAAAATACACGTTTCATTGATTCATTTTGCATCGCCGGTCTCGAGTACTCGCGCCACCTGATCGGCTTAAAATACTAATGTACAGAAACTAAAAATTACAATAAACATTGTTACAATAAATAAATAATGAGTAGGAAGACTATCTTATCGTCATTACCATTACTACTATACTTTCGCTTTCCACACAAAACAAAATTGCTTCAGTACCACAATGGTTTGTCGTTTGTTTACATTTTTGACACGACGTACTTACCCTCCCCTCCCGCATCATTTAGGAAAAAAGCTGTCAGATGTCACAGTCTGCGGCTCTATTGGGCTTCTACGATAATTTTACACAGTTTTCTTCCTCATGATGTCACAAACTCTCCATCTAAGCACAGACATACTGCATATGATGTTACGTTCGAATATGATTTTGAATCAATCTCGTACCCAGAGCCTGCGTTCCTCTTGGTCAGCGACCGAGAGGAACGCAGGCTCTGGGTACGAGATTGGATTTTGAATGAGAAAGTATTTTATTTTAATATAGGTATAGGGACCAGTCATTATTTATCTAGAGGGGGTCTGGGAGAAAAATAGGGGGGGGGGGTCAAATTAGCAAAGTGGGGAGGTCATTGTATTTTAGGTACAAGAGGGGGGGGGGGGGGCAAATTACCCAGCCCCCCTCTAGATAAATAATGACTGTTCCCTAATGTTTTGTCACAGTCAAAGCATTCAAATTTTCATCCCAACTAGCTTGCACCACTGTTGTGCATCAGATCGAGCTTCAGTGGTGCTAGCGAGGGAGAAATTTTAGATATATCTAAAATATTAATTTTAGATATTACAATGCAAAATCTTCAGACCTTTTGATAACTTGCTCAAGGGAGTTATCCTAGACTAGGGGCATAGGGAGCCCAGAGTAAATGGGGAGGGGGTGGGGCAGTCAATGGAAAGGTTAAATTTAAAGGTCAAGTTCCTGCCAAAATATGCTTACTTCCCCAGGAGGAATGATTGGGGAGATCCCAGCTTGTTTAAAAAAACACAAAATTTAGTTAGTTAACATGGAAAAAGGGACAGGACACTCAACCAGACTAGCTAGAGTATTAATATTTTATTGTAGTCACTTTAATTTTGTAAACTCATGTCTCATGCTTCCACTGCGCTCTCGTGTTCTCTCAACATCATGCATTTTGATCAGGCTATCAAACACTGAAAACAGTTTATTAAATAAATGTACTTCTTAACTACTTGTTAGAAATGAATGGATATTTTTTTCTTTAAAAAGTTGGTATAAATTTAGCCTGCATTGCAGGTGAACAAATTAAAACTCTAGTTTAGTATGTCTGTGAATCAGTGACACATATATGTACTCAGTGTACTCGGCTTATGTTTAGTTGGATTCTAAGAAGGCTAATTAATTAATTAATTAATTAATTGCATTAGCCATTGGTGAAAGGTCATTGTAACATTGTTATGGCCCCTATTGCTCCTTCATTTGCATTAATTATTCATAGCATGCTTGTAAACGTAGAAAATTCTGTGAAATGAAACTTGTAGATCTGCTTTTTAGGGAATTGGATTAACTCTATGTCTGGTTTCAACAAACAGGGATACATTGTAAGTCTGCATCATATCTGGAAAAAATCGTTGGTTGAATAGTTCGTTAAATTACACTGTTTACTTAGGGTTGTTATTTAATTTCCTTAGGATGTCTAACATATCTGTAAAAGGTAGATCTAGAAGTTTTATTTCACAAGATTTTCTTTGTTCATGTGTGTGCTTTTAATATTAATTAATAAAATTATTGAAGGGCATCAACAATGGCCTTGCAATAACCTTTCTCTGATAAGCCAATGAATAACATGACTAACCAGACTTATAACAAGCTTGCTTGGAATCTAAGGCCAATTTCAGACTTCAAACTTTTGCCGTGTTGAATCTAGGATTTTGTAAATGAGAAGTGCGGCGTTTGAACCTATTGTATTTGACAAATTTGATTAAGTATTAAATTGAAAAGTTCAGTTTGAATCAAATTTGTCAAATTCATTTGGTTCAGAAGCCGCACTTCTCATCTACAAAATGCAACTATTAGATATTTCAACGTGGCAAAAGTTCGACATCTGAACTGGGCCTTTAGAAGTGTTAGTCAATCACAGTTTAGTGCATATATATCTCAGTATTGCTGGTCTTGAGCTCAACGAATCATAGCTCGTAGTACGTAGCAGTTCTCAGGCGTGTTGCATTTCTGAATTTTGTATAGCATTCACATTTTTATCCAGGGCTGAAAGTTACGTAAACAAAAAGAAAGCAATGGCCAGACACTGAAGTAACATTCGGTCTGGCATGGACTCAGCCAAAAATGAAATCTTCCATGTAAACATACCTCGACTCTAAATGTTCTTTGCTCTCATTTCACTTGTCAAAAACATCATTGTTTTAGATATACAGCCTGTGAACAGCAACTACTACTTTACCTGTTTGCCCCGGCCATGTTCTAATGTATAATGAGAATGAGCTTTTATCAGGTATTTTTAAATTCGTAAAACAGAAAAAGAATTACCATAACTGGAAAGAGCATGTTAAAATTAGCAAGACAGTGAAGTTTGAAGGAATTCAATCCAAAATTCGTGAGAATATGAATTTTTGAAAAGTGTGAATTTGTAAGAAAACCTTTGTTGGTAGGCATCTCTTGCCTAGCTACCAGCGAATGTTTTCATACAAAATTTCGATTTTGGAAAATTCATATCTTCGTGAGTTTGAAAGTTACTTCATTCAAACTTCACAGTTTTACTCATTTTGATGTGCTCTTTCCAGCTATGGTAATTATATTTCTGTATTGTGACTTTTGGAATTTCCTGATAAAAGCTCATTGTGGTTGCTGTTCATAGGTATATTTACAAAACAACATGGCTAACAATGGAAGATCTTTAAATTTACACCTATAGATCCATTTGAGTCAAACTTCTTTAATAGAGAAAACAACCAGAGGAGTTATCTGTCCTTAGAGTTAATTAAAAGTTTCTTACACAAAACATTACCTTGCATATTTGGTATAATGAACTATAGTATACAGTAAATAAAATAATGCAAGGAGTCTTTATACCTTAAAAGTATGTTTCTATACAGCATAGGGCCACTATACATTGGGCTATATTCCAAAAATTTCATCAGCACCCCAGATGAGAAGGCCTGGAATTCCAATAGCTGGTATAACAGGTACACTCCACTGACTTTGAATAAAGGGGTTTACCTTGTGGCTACTGGGGCAAAAATACAAGAAATGTAACTTGCCTGATAGCTTGAATTGAAAGTCATTGAAGTGTATCTGTGATATTAGCTATTCATAAAATTTTCAGGGGATGGGTAAAAATATATTTAGTGTTTCCAGGGAGGATGGCAATATTTCAGCTGAAATAATTGACCAAGCCAATTAAGGCTGGTTCTCCCTAGCAATGCAAGAATAAATGCAAGCAACATTTTTTTTGTTTGGGACCACAATGGTTTAGCTGTTGTGGCCTCCTCCCTGTCTATATTTTTTTCTCTCTTCTGTTCACATTAAGGAGGAAGTGAAATAAAATAAAAACAGAATAACACACAGACATTGTATTTATCACATAGGTGTGAAAAAAGACAATCTCAGCTATTACGACCAGTATATTTCAGAGCCTGAAGCCTGATGTACACAACAACCTTATGGCATGGTAGGGTACTCCTAAATCTTGGCATGCAGACCTATCATTTTGGGTACAGCACCCCTATTAGGCCAACAATCAACTATTCACATGATGATAATTAAAGTCCCTATCACCCCTAGCCAGGAACTTCATAAATCATTTCTTTGTGAATGGAAAATCTGCCTTGTTAAATGTTTCTTGATACACACATTTCCCTTTAGAGAATTTAAGTATTCAAAATTAGCAAATGCAAATGAGATGACATCAACTCAGGAAATTGATGTCACATTTTGTTTCAAATTTTCAAACAGGTGCATAAGGGTAAGGAGTAAATATGTCCATAGTGTGTAGTTAAGCACAGAAAACCTTTTCCAAAAGGTAAAATTGTAATAATAATTATTACAATTTTACCTTTTGGAAAAGGTTTTCTGTGCTTAACTACACACTATGGACATATTTACTATTTACATATTTATTGCTTATAGTCATGTTTTGTATATTTAATAATAATTATTAAATATACAAAACATGACTATAAGCAATTTATTATATTACAATTATTCCTGGGTTGACGTCATCTCATTTGCATTTTTTTCATTTTGAATGCTTAATTTCTCTGAAGGGAAATGTATATATCAGGAAATATTTAAGAAGGCAGATTTTCTATTCACAAAGAAATGATTTATGAAGTTCCTGGCTAGGGGTGATAGGGACTTTAAGGGTGCAAAAATGATGGGCCCACATGCCCAAAATTAGGAGTGCCAGGTTGTTGTGTGGCTTGTGTATGTTACTTGCACTTATGCTTGACTGTCTCAAGTGACCACTAGCTAAAACTCAACAAGGTGAGTGGGGTAGGGTGTGGGATGATGGAGGGGAGTTGCAGATATATTTTGGAATGGCCTCATGCTAGAGTTCATAGTTAGACAATCTGCACACCTTGTCTTTCATAGGCGACATCTGGTACATATCGAGGCGGGTCATGCTTTTTACAGAAAGGAATAAATCCCCAAATGATGTAAAGCACACCGCAAATCACCAGAGCATATGAAACCACGTACAAACGGCTAAAGTTGAAATTGACTTTAGCTACAAAGCGGAATACCAAAGACAGAATAATCCCGACTATTAAAAAGCACAGCCCAACGAACATTATTTGCATTCCTCGTCGCTTCCAAAACGCCGTGAATTCCCTGTCTGTATTAACATCGATGCCATCGATAAACAGCCTGAAACTACCGGTCGATCGAGTGAAGGAGAGACTGTTGTACATCAGAAGGAAGCTGTGGCCATCTTGCTCCCATTCGTACCTCCCACCAGAACAACACAGCGGGCTGCAAGGATTGTAAGTGAGTGAATGATGTTGAACTTCTTCTCCGTTGAGGTAAATGTTGTAGTTTTCGTTACAGCAGCCGATATGTCGAGTCAGTTGTACAGTGTACAGTTTATATTCTTGCCCCAGTCCGTGGGATCGCAACTGCTTGGCCCAAGTGTTTGTAGTCTTAAAACAAGGCATTTTTCGTCGAACAGATAGACTTTGCTGAGTTTTAAATCAGCCAAAAGTTCACCAGAGACTTTCCTGCAGAGGATTAATCCTAAACGTTGACTTCAGTGACAATTAAAACAGATTTTCAACAGAAAACTCACCGTTACAAACGAGGAAAATGCCAGACTTGAAATGCCAAGATGCATTTTGGGCATATTTGATGACATCATTAGAGTCATGAGCTAGGGAGGGAGGGGACAGTACGTAATTACTCGGAGTTTTCTCTCTTCGATGCAAAAACGGTAATAAATATCACACATATATATTTTTTACCGGACAAATCATGAAATATTACAAATGTCATTCTATTCTAAAACAGATGCAGATTTATTCACATTCAGGGTATGACCTTTTTTGAAGCGCGCGTAACTGAACTCGATTTGCTTCTCAGTAATTTTTTGCTCGGCTCTACTCAGTCTCCTTCGCAGCCGTTTTTAGTGTCGTCACGCCAGGCGAATCCTAAAAACGGCTGCGAAGGAGACTACCCTACTCATATGGTCAACTGACTTGTTCGACAACAGGGTGTTGGACAAAAAGTGTGTAGCGTTCGCACGCACTTGCAGGCATTACAAAACAACATTTTTCTAAAACGATCATTTTGTCAGGTCGTTGTACCCTGCGAGCAGAGGCAATTTTCCTGACACTTCAATTTGTAGAAGCGTGAGGAAAGTTGCCTCTGCTCGCAGGTTACCGCCTGCGGAAGAAACAATGAAAGTAATCGCGTAATGGAGTGAATTTTCAACTTTTCAACAAATTTGTAAATCTTTCCAAGCCCCGATTCTGCCGATAAAAAAACATAACAGCCTAGCTGGCGGTTAGGGCATTTGATCATAGTGGGAGGGGAGAGGGAAAGTGAAAGAGAAACTCTTCCCTTTTCCTTTGTAACCGCCAGCTACCGGTACCGGGAGGCTATCAGAATTCCTGTGGGCAATCTACTTTTTGCTTACTCATCTGAGTCGCGAGCTATTTGAACTCTAATTTCTGATTTTTCATTTACTTGTTAAATGAAAATGTTGACAGTTCTAGGTAGCCTTTACCGAAGCGCACTCGTTTTGCGCAGATTGGGGCTTCTGTGTTTGGTTTTGACCACGTGACTCATGATCACGTGACTACTAGCGAAAGACGCCATATTGGAAGTTTTGCTTCAAAGCTTGGAATTTGGTGAGTAAATCATAGTTTTAACGCGCTTATTCTTTCAAACCTTGTACCGTATAACTCAATGAATTAATAACTTATGCAATTACAGTGTTGTTCATGAGATATTTCGAAAGGATTCATTCGACGAAGTGTCGAAAATCCGTGACAAACTATAAGCTTAATTAAAAGATTCGAATTGGACTCGAGTAAGGATTTGAGTTGGATTTCGAGTTAATTAGGATTCGTGAGTCGGATTTGGAGTTGGATTTTTGAGTTGGATTTGCGACTATATATGGATTTTGGATTTACCATTTTTGATTTAAAACGTGAAGAATCACCTCACCTTTGCTTACTCTGTGTCAGCCTCTTGATGAGACTGTCCCGATGATCGATTAGTTACTCGTGCCCAGGCCGTAGGCCGGGAACGAGTTATAAACTGCAAATGTTTTTTTTTCTGATTTTGTCACAAGAAAAGGCCATTCTTGCACAATTGGTCACGTGTTACAGTTCCTGTTCGGTTAAGAGCGTAAGAAACAATGCCCTTCGAACTCTTCGAAGTGAACGCCAGTCAGGAACTTTAGGAATGCAAGATGGCGGACAGCCCAAAAAATAGCTTTCAGAGACAGGCTCTTCCTGCTGTAGAACAATATAATTTGGAGCTTTTAACTCGAGATATACCTAGACACTTATAAGAGCTTCAGAATGAGCTGTTATTTTGTGCTTGATCTCCAATACTTTGACCAAATATCGAACTCTAAATGAAGTACAGATACGACAATCTTCCTCAAACCTAGGTAAGATAAGTTCGGGCTGAGTCCGTCCTGGAGCAGACTGCTTAACGATCTCCCTTATAGTAAACTTGAATTCAACATCTGTCTTAGTCATGGTTTGCAAGTCCATAAGATGAATAGATTGACCTCTCTGTCCTGTAACCAAGGCAACCAGCATGACTAATTTCAGAGTAAGGTTCTTTAGGTTCAAATCCTTGTTTTGAGGTAATGTTTTAAGATAAGACAACACAACTGAGGTGTCCCATGTGCTCTGATATCTAGGTAGACAGGGTCTGGTTTGATAAACAGCATGAATAAATCTGCTCACCAACGGGTGAGAACCAACAGTCTTGTATCCTTCTAATATTATAAACGAAGATAAAGCACTACGTGCTGTGTTCATTGCACTATATCCTATGCCCTTGTCATACAGCTCTGTTAGGAAATCAATCACTTCTGCTATAGATGGTTGAAGGGAATTAACATCACTGCAAAATGATTGCCATTTTTGGAGATAAACATTATATTGTTTTTGAGTTCCCTGTCTCCAAGATTGAAGCATGATTTCTTGAGCCCTTTTTGATATGCCATTATGTGTGAGGCTTTCCCGGATAAGCGACATGCCATAAGTTGAAGGTGATCTTTCAGGGGGTGTTCTTTCTCTGGGTTGAATGGTAGATGTACAATCTGTTTGCAAATAGGTAACTGTATTGGGTTCTGTATCAGTAAATGTAGAAGCTTGGGGAACCATGACTGAGTTGGCCAATGAGGGCAAATAAGTAACATCTCTGCCTGGTCCTCCTCTAGTTTCTGTAACACTTGTGGTATGAGGCTGAAAGGAGGGAAAGCATAGTTATATTCATTATTCCAATCCAAGGTAAAGGCATCTACCCCCATTGCATTTGGATCTGGGATCCAAGACACGTATATAGGCAGTTGATTATTAAGCCTGGATGCAAATAGGTCAATATTTGGTTTTCCTAGATACTGAAACACATTTATCAACACAGATGAGTCAAGTTTCCATTCGGTTTGGTCATTAAAAACTCTAGAAGCAAGGTCTGCTTCGATATTCTTAACTCCAGGTATATGAGCTGGAGTGATCCAAATAGATCTATTTTTGCACCATTCCCAGATATTTCTAGTAATATTATTGCAATTGGTTGAGTGAGACCCCCCATGTTTCTCAGATAAGCCACAGTGGTAGTATTATCTGATAAGACTTTAATATGACAGTTATTGTCCTTATCACACAGAGCCTTCAAGCCTAATAGGACAGCCAGAAGCTCAAGGGCATTTATGTGAAACTTGGCTTCATCAGGAGACCATCTGCCCCCAGTTGAGATGTCCTCTGAAAAGGCACCCCACCCTAGATTTGAGGCATCGGTCTTAATTTCCTGTGTAATTTTCCCATGGTTTATGTGTCGTTTTGCAGAGAGGGCATTGGCTGTCCACCACTTTATATCCAGTTTGGCTTTGTCTGATAGTGTCATTCCAACCTGAAAATTAGCCTTCTTCTCTTAGTTTAGATTGCATTATATTTCTCCGAAACAATTAAAGACAACTTAAGTTAGTATTCCAAAATATTTTATATGCGGTTGAATTGCTCGCTAAAGCTATATCCTTATTTGATACATGAAAACTCATAAATTGATAATACCCGATGATAGTCAATCCTTAATCGATAATACATACCGTCATTGATTAGTAATCGATAAAAGGTCACAAATTCACTGGACATCGATTAATCATCGATTTTCAATATTAATCGATTAATTATTATCGATTATTATCAATTTTCATCGATTATCGGTTTTATTGATTAATTACTCTGGGGTCAAATCAATGACAGGCTTCTGTAAAAGAAAAGAAGAATGACCGATCAATTACAAGAGAACAATTCGCACATAAACATCTGATTGAAGAGCACAGAATGCCATGAACGGCTGATCGATTGATCTATGAAGTTTAAGAACTACTGTACACTATAAACGATAAAGGCTAAAAGCCAGTCTAATCATGAGGCATTACATTCCCACCAAATTAGTAAATGCCCCAAAAATTACATAAGTGTCCCTTGACATAAGCATAAAAACAAACTCGCTAACAATAGATTAAAAAAATGAAAAATTGAGTTAAAATGAAGCATATCTCATGAAAAAGAAGGCATAAACTAACATTCCTTACCGTGCCATGTTCATCTTTATCCCAGCATGTCGAACAAGCCAAAGGTCATTCAACGTCAACTTGATTCTTTCCAGTGTGTAAGCCATTGAACAGATGTTGAAAATTGAAATTAAAGGCCCTCAAAGAGCTCATGTGGTTACTCCAAATTTTGTAATATTTAGTTGCAAAAAACAACAACAAAAAAGTGAAAAAAAAAAATCAATCACTGCCGTGGCCGTGGCTCAAACTCTGGACCTTTCGCTTGGGAAGCCAGGTATATCCACTCGACCATCTAGAAGTTACACGTCTTCAATTCGTGAATTTTGTATATTTATTGTCAATGTGTGGTTACAACACAAATACAAAAATGCTTCTTTCTAAAATGTTGCTATAAATATAAAAGAAATTGCTTCATAAAACACTAATCTGCCAATAAACTAACTCAATATCCCTTTCTGTTGCTGTTTTCGGCTAGCGGACTCAATGGCGGCCTTCATGGCGCTCAGGACGGCGGCTTTCAAAATGTTTTCATTTGTTTATCTTCTTTGACTCTTGTCAGTGTGATAGAGTATAACGCTGGTCCAAATAAATCCGACATGTACATTTTAATCCGACCTTTGGGGTCAGGGTACTAATCGATAGGGCTTTGCCGATGAAAGGACTAACAGTTAGGTCCTAAAGCGACAACTTCCTAATGGCTAGGTAAAAGTGGTGATTAATACTATCGCTTCACCCAATCATTAGGAGAATCTATTAGAAAGACCTTTTCATTAGCGATACGATCGCTAAATCCCTTACCAATAGGGCAATGAATGTATCTAAACTCGATACAAACAATACAATCTGTGTTTTATAGTATTGTAGTCTATAAAACATAGAACAAAAAAATTCTGATCGCGTTTAATAATTGCGAGCGGATATTTATATTATAATGACAACGAATATTGACAACTTACCGGGAAAGTTCACATCGAGCGTCTTCCTTTGCAGCATTTCCACTGCAGATAATGTCCAAACGTCTTTTGATCCATAATCGTCTTGCATATTGGAACATGAAGACTGTTTATAATTATCTTGAAAATTTATCTCTTGACTTTCTCGGATGCGAAATATAACATATAGACTGCACTTCCCGGCCTTTGTCGGCGGAAAGGAAACGTTTCATAATCGATAGCAAAATATAGGACAACATAAAATTCATTCTAGTCCAATTTGTAGAGAATTTCTCGAAATTCATTTCTGGTGGCTCCTTTAGCTACAGCTATCGTTTTAAGTCGCGCGATCTGTGTTCGCTATCTGCATGCCCTTCAACATAGCAATACAAATTTTCCCTTTCGATAAGGAGTTTTGGACAGCATGCAAAACAAAGGCTGATTGTTTAATAGCAGGTCTGATCAAAGCAAGTCGATCAATCTGGCCCTTTCCATTAGGCTTTTACAATGCCCTTTTCCTTTTCGTTGGGACTTTTTCTCCGCCAGTCCTTTTCATTGGGGCTTCTTGCAGACTTCAATTTCGAGTAGCGAGATGGTTTTCTTGGAGGATTTAATAAACGGATAAAGCAAAATACTATGATATAAAATCGTTTGTCTTGTTAGGGGTAAAAATGTTTCCCTCTCGAAGAAAAACTTAACGAATATTAAAATTACAGGAATTGCTCCGGATGGCATGAAAAGATTAGTACTGGACAAAAATTACCTAATATTTAGAACCTTTGCATTAAAGAAAACTCTTTTTGGCGTCCAATTCAATGAGCTTATTTAAAGATGAGCTGTAAGGGAAGTTTGTCGAAATTCCTTGGAACGTGAATACTTTTTCTTCAGAAATACCTTAATTAACTCATGTTATCATTCGGATCACAACTGTCAATCAGATAACCAACACTATTTTAGGAGCCCGACCTTTTCAGTACTTATTCTAGTACATATTTGTACGTAATACATATGAGGTCATGTTGAATTCTGTAAGAACTAAACTGTACAGCCGTCAGGAGTATGATTCAGCGAATTGTGTGCCATTTGTCCTGGTTACCGGCGACACGTGCATGCCGGAATGTGCAGTTTCGGAGTCACTGGTCATGGGAGTCACATTTCATCTTCGTACGTTCAAATGAGTGTTTCAGATCGATTCCTCTTTCATTGACACTTTATAAAATATACTATTCTTGCTTGAAGTCTGTTTTTTATTGCAATTTTTCTTACTAAAATTGTTTATTATAAATGTAAAAATTCACTCAGACTGACTTGACAGTTCGTCAAACATTCCGGCATGCACGTGTCGCCGGTAACCAGGACAAATGAGAAGATCGCTAGGAAATGGCACACAATTCGCTGAATCATACTCCTGACGGCTGTACAGTTTAGTTCTTACAGAATTCAACATGACCTCATATGTATTACATACAAATATGTACTAGAATAAGTACTGAAAAGGTCGAGCTCCTAAAATAGTGTTGGTTATCTGATTGACAGTTGTGATCCGAATGATAACATGAGTTAATTAAGGTATTTCTGAAGAAGAAGTATTCACGTTCCAAGGAATTTCGACAAACTTCGACAAACTTAGTATTTTTCGACAAACATGCTTAGTATTTTGCTTTATCCGTTTATTAAATCCTCCGAGAAAACCATCTCGCTACTCGAAATTGAAGTCTGCAAGAAGCCCCAATGAAAAGGACTGGCGGAGAAAAAATCCCAACGAAAAGGAAAAGGGCATTATAAAAGCCTAATGGAAAGGGCCAGATTGATCGACTTGCTTTGATCAGACCTGCTATTAAACAATCAGCCTTTGTTTTGCATGCTGTCCAAAACTCCTTATCGAAAGGGAAAATTTGTATTGCTATGTTGAAGGGCATGCAGATAGCGAACACAGATCGCGCGACTTAAAACGCTGTAGCTAAAGGAGCCACCAGAAATGAATTTCGAGAAATTCTCTACAAATTGGACTAGAATGAATTTTATGTTGTTGTCCTATATTTTGCTATCGATTATGAAACGTTTCCTTTCCGCCGACAAAGGCCGGGAAGTGCAGTCAATATGTTATATTTCGCATCCGAGAAAGTCAAGAGATAAATTTTCAAGATAATTATAAACAGTCTTCATGTTCCAATATGCAAGACGATTATGGATCAAAAGACGTTTGGACATTATCTGCAGTGGAAATGCTGCAAAGGAAGACGCTCGATGTGAACTTTCCCGGTAAGTTGTCAATATTCGTTGTCATTATAATATAAATATCCGCTCGCAATTATTAAACGCAATCAGAATTTTTTTGTTCTATGTTTTATAGACTACAATACTATAAAACACAGATTGTATTGTTTGTATCGAGTTTAGATACATTCATTGCCCTATTGGTAAGGGATTTAGCGATCGTATCGCTAATGAAAAGGTCTTTCTAATAGATTCTCCTAATGATTGGGTGAAGCGATAGTATTAATCACCACTTTTACCTAGCCATTAGGAAGTTGTCGCTTTAGGACCTAACTGTTAGTCCTTTCATCGGCAAAGCCCTATCGATTAGTACCCTGACCCCAAAGGTTGGATTAAAATGTACATGTCGGATTTATTTGGACCAGCGTTGTATGAACACTAAAAGCTTGGTTGACTTTGATGTTGGAGTTAAAAAGATTTTTGTTGCTGGCTTCTCCTTTAATAATGTCTGTATTTAATTTTTCGTGTGTATTGGACATGTCTGACAGTGCTTCTACTCAATGGTATTTCAAGCTATATATAATGTTCAATGTTCAATTTGTATCAGTTCTAGAGCATGTGTTCTCCGACACGTTTATCTGCCTTAATAGTAACGTTCGGCAGTAAAATTCATTGATTTTCCTTCTAGCTAGCTATTTTGAAACATATGTTTTCTGTGTTTATATCCTGAAGACATTGGAAGATCGGCATCGGAAGATCGGACCGATCTCGGAAAAGAGTCGGGTGTTCGGGCGTTACAGACTTCCTTCCACCCTTACATCGCACCATAGCATAGTGGTACTCCGTCCTTTAGACAGGAGTAACCACAAAAATGGATGACAATATCATCCAAAAACACAAGTCCAAAATTGGAAATCCAACTCGAAATCCAACTTGTATCTTAACTCGTAATCCTACTCAAAATCCAACTTGAATCCTAACTCGAAATCCTACTCGAAATCCAACTCGAACCCTAACTTGGAAAATAGCTATCCTCCGAAATACGCCAAATATTGATAAAGTCTTACATTTTCACACATTTTGAGACCATCTGTTGAGTCTTCTCTTATGTTTTGGCATAAATGCCATAACTTCTAGCACACTAATGGAATAAGAAATCAATAACTGAAGGACTAGGTGTATACAAGAAAATACCGAGTGTAGCGGTGTCCATAACTTACAATTAAAATCAAACAGCCCATAAAACTTGTGGACTGAGTTTCGTGTAGCCAAGTCATGGATTGGATGAATGTAATGGGCCATTTTATTTAATATCTGCACCCCCTTTATTGAGGTTTGTGTTCGAAAACCCCCTTGGACACCCTACAAATATTTCCCACTGGGGGTAGGATTTCAGTCTCGGACAGCACACAGTGTTTGAGCCAGAATTTTAAGAAAAGGGTCATTTTAAGCAGAGACTGTCCCGCTTTTTCTAAGGGGTCAATGTTTTGAAATGGGGGTCATAATTTTTGCATTTAAAAATCATTATCATTGTCTGAAAACAGTACTATATTTTAAGTCCCTACAATACACACGGATGTCAATGAGATATGGATACAGGAAAAAAGGTGTGCGTCCACAGAGTGGACGGCGTGGGAGTGAATGAAGATATCCGCGTGTAGGAGGGGTCGCGACACGCCGTCAGGGGCGGGGGGGAGGGTCGTCGAGATGTGCACTCCTCGGATTGTTAAGAGGAACTGAGACAAAAGCCTAAAGGCCTGTTAATATATGCGTTGCAAAGCATTGTGGGATCTCATTGTTATGCTAATCATCCGTCTTTATTTCCGGTACTTAAAATAGTACTATATTTTAAGTCCCTACAATACACACGGATGTCAATGAGATATGGATACAGGAAAAAAGGTGCCACATCCTCTGACTGAGTTTGCGTAAGGGAGAAAGCGAGAACACATAGCATCATGAAACAAAAGGTTTTATTGAGAATATTTCTCCAATTCTCCAAGTTAAAAACAAAGGAGGAGGTTCCATCAAGGGAAAGCTGGACTAAACCCTTTTAACGCGTTTAAGTCGTCGAAAGCAGTCCCTACTTGACTAACATTAGGTGAGTTTCCAGAAAGACGAGAAGAGGTTGATGATGCTGACATTATTTTGGCTAGTTGGATGTAGTATTCAGCGGTACTTGTACTACGCCACCCAACGTGAGACATTATGTCATGCAAGTCGCTTCCTGTAAGGGCAAGGGTGATGGCACAACCCGCGCGGAAACCATGAAGGGTCTCATGCCCTTCGTACGAACCAGATTCTTTGAGGTAAAGGATAAGTCTTGATTCGGCCGCTGACGACGAGAACGCTTTATTGGCGATTCCTCCTTTGGGTGTTGTTGGACGGAAGAGGAAACCGTCTTTCAGGTTGATGTTGATTCTGTTAGAAAAGTTGTAGTAATCATCAATAGCCTTTACTGGGCAGATATCCGGATTAGAGTTGCGTCTAATACCAAAAAGGTTTGAAGATCCATCTCGCAGGGTTTTTCCCCAAATGTGATTAAAAAGCAAACCATCGTTATTAGGGAAACGGATTATTTCTCGCGTCTTGATCTGACCGAGGTCACCACCTCTGTCTCCGCCGAACATTAGGGTCTTGAAGAAGGCTTGATCGCGCATATGAATGAATCGGTCCAGAATGGTAAGGTCACTGGAACGCAATTTGCTGTTGATGTGATTGGACAAGGTCGTTAGGTGTTCGGTGAAAAATGGGGTCGCTTGCTTGGGTTTTGTATAAGCCTGTAACTGTTCAGCTTTTACTACCTTACGGTAGTTTTTAAGAGATAGGTCCCTTGCTGGGTTGCCAACCAGTAGTTTGGGAACCCATTCCCCCCTGCGACCTAAGTCCCGAAAAAGCGCGCACAGCTTGCCAATGAGGGAATCAACGGTTCCAAAAGCCAAACGGGTAGGACAATCACACGGAAAAATGCCGCGTTGACCTAAAAAGGTGCAGCCCGTGGTGTGGACTTGTGTCTTGCCTTTGTCATCTTTCCATGCAAGGAAAAGACAAAGATCCCGAGGAGATGCGCACTGCATGTCTTTCCGTTCTGGGAGGGAGGCCAGAAAATTTTCTAGTTCTTTTTGCAGTGAAGACTTTTGTTTTCCGTACGCAGTTGAAGCTGAGAAATGACTAATCTGTACCAGGCGTGCATCTAAACGAGCGACATCTAGTTGTAAGGGGGGGCTAGAAGTGGTTTGAGTCTGGATAATCCTCCTGCGATAACCGCACATCTGACAAAAACGGAAAAGGGAGTCGTTGGGGTAAGAACACGAAGGACAAGCTACGCACGGAGAATACATCTTGGGGCATAATGGAAGAGGCTGAAAATAAAGGAGAGAAAATCAAACTTTGACTGTCATTTATTTAACCTTGTCGTGTTTTATAGTTTTACAAAACGAGAAATTATTAAACTGGTGTATAGTATAAGGTTAACCAAAATTACAATCTGAAAGCCCAAAGGTCCCAAGGTAGTGGAAATGTTGACGAAAAACCCTTCTTGGTGGGGGTCAGGATCGCTCCTACTTCACCTCTTGTAGCTAACTTGAGTTTTGGGACACTAGGACGAGATAGAAAAGCCCACCAATACCTTCTAGGGCGGATATCTGGGACAACTAAAGTGCATGGAACTTGATCATGCTGGAGGAATCGGACAACCTGGCCAATGAGCAAAATGGGAGGAAAGACGTAGGGGTTTCTTCCAAGAGTGGGACTGAGATTCTGCGCAAACACGTCAACACCTGCTGATTGCGGAGTAGGGTAAGGCGTGAAGTGTGGCAGTGGAAAACCTTTCAGATCTGTTTGGGCGTTAGAGTCTAAAGCCATGAGGTCACAGGAATGACCGAGGGGACCACCAAAGTCGGGCGAGGATTGGAGTCGAGACCAAAGTCTGGGCGACAACTTACAGTCTGCGCCTTCGGGAGGGTTGATCAGCTGGGTTTTCTTCTGAAGGAAGATGATGAATGGTCAGATGAATGTTGAATTGGACAACTGTGTTGAATAACTCTTTTAGGGCCAAGGAGAAGTCGTGAGATCGAGCGGCTTGGGAATGCCAGGCCAAAGCTAGAGATTTGTTGTCTACATAAGCATCCACACGACCGTCGCGCACTTTGTCTTTGAAAGCGCGGACTGTATTGGAGAGGGCCTTGGTTTCCTTGGTAGTGATGTCGAGGTTTTCACAACTTGGAGGCCAATAGTCGGAGGAGATGAGGCTCTCTTCCGGGAAATAGCTTCCCCACGCAAATGAGGACGCGTCTGAAAACAGGACAAATTGAGTATGTCTCTCGTCACGCCATTTTCCAACTCGATTCAAAACGTGGGGTTGGAGCCAGTGCTCAATTTCTTCTTTAAGAGCAGCATGAATACGAATTGCCTTGGAAGATTTTGAAGCCCTGCCGATGGCCATGTTGATCTCGTTGGTGAAAAGGCGGGAGTCTTGGATGGCCAAGGCGAACGATAGACATTTCCCGGCTAACCTTTGGAGAGATACTAGGGAAACGTGATTCCTAGATAATATGGACGCAGCTAACGCTCGGAATTTGGCTTTCTTGTCTTCTGGGAGGTAAAACGCCTCGATGGTAGTATCCGATATGAATCCCAAAAACCTGACGCGTTTTTGAGGGATAAGCGAACACTTTGATAGGCCCAGAGTATAGCCCAGGTGGAGGAGGGTGTAGGCTGCGATGAATAAAGCTGTTTGAGCACTTTGGAAACTTTCCTTTTCTGGAGCATTGGGAAAGAGCTCGTAGGAGGAGCTAGACTGTTGCAACTGACCAAAGTGTCTATCATCGATATAAATTGAGCAGGGGACCCCAATAGAACGGAAAAAATGTGCGGCAACGAGGTTCGTGGAGTGGTAAATGAAAGCTGAGAGTTTCCAGCCAAAAGGAATGACGTTAGATACAAAAAACCAGCCTTTCCATTCGATCCCAAAAAAAGTGCGACTCTTTTCATCCAGGAAGATGTGATCGTACCCAGATTTATCATCTAAAAGGGTTTGAAAGCAATCCTTGTGGAGGTATCTGGGTAGATGGGACAAATTGTCCAAAACAAACGGCTTGTCAACCATCCAAAGGTTCAAAAATCTATTATCGTTGCAGAGCCTAGGTTTGGTGGGTTCGACAGTTAAAGGCATTACTAGATGGGGAGGGTCCACCTCCCCAACTCTTCCCCAAACCGACAAAGCACCATTTTTCACCCTTTGAAGAATGGTTTTGTGAATGAAATCTTCGAATCCATGACACGATGAGTTGTTCTTGAAAATCTTTGGAGGAGGAAGGGGAGAATCGTACCACTGAGATTGAAAAGATCCCTTGAAATGACAAAGATACTTATGCAGGGAGACCTTATTCTTAATCCAATCTAGAACTTCGTAAGCCTCGTCATAGGGTGCAAATTCAACGATCTTTTCCCAACAGCTGGTGTGGGCGTGGAGTTGGCCGGCTACAAATGCGTTGGGGTCGCGGAAAGATAGATCTCTTAAATCTGGGATTACAGAGCCTTTAGACATGTTAAGAACCAAATCTAGGTCGAAGGGTCGGGCTGTCGTCCCTTCCAAGTTCTCCTGGGGATTGCCGTTCAAGTCCACCCATTGGACGCGAATAGTGTTACTGAGATGATCCAAATCAAAGACATTGAAATCACTGGGTACAGCATCGGGGCAGGTCTGGGAAGAATACAAACAAAAATAAATTTGAATTAGAAACCGCCAAAAAAAAAAACAAAAATATAGGCGTGAAACCCCAGGAGAGGAAAGGAGGACAGCCTGACCCAGATAAACTGGGGGGAGAATTTTACTCCTTTTTTCAGGTTGACATCCCGCTCCTCAGGAATAAATTACTAAAGAAAAAGAAAAACAAAACAAAAATTCTGAGGGAAAAACAAGAAAACAGGCCAGACAAAGAGACATGGGATTAATGCAAACTAACGAATTTTATTGTTGAATAATGAAGGCCATTAGAGATCATTGTTGAATTCCATTAACACATAAATTCCGGTGACGCCTTTTGCTTTAGGACTTTTTCCGCTGTTCCTTGTTTTTAAACAGAGGGCACTGCTTTATCATGTGGCCAGGGGTGTTGCAGTAGAAGCAGACACGTGGGCGAGAAGACATAAGCGGAGGGGGGTAGGTGGGTCGTGAAGGGCGACTGTATGGGCTCGCAGATTGGCGGGATGACCAAGGAGTATACGAGGTGGAGGAGGTTGGCTTCTGGGAATTGTTGAAACCTTTGAGGGCTTTGTTGGCTTTTTTTAGAATTTCGCTCTTGATCGGGTCCCCAATTAAAGCAACGAACAGGTCTTTAAGAGCCTCTTTGGTCAGTGTCTTTGAGTTTTTTGAAATCTCGTCCAGGATACATTCATATTCTCTTGCCTTGTTGTGGCAATTTTTTTTAGCGGACTTGACCAGCCCTTCCAGATCAGAAATGGCATCATCTGGGTCAAATCTGGACTTTTCAATGGTTCTGTGAAGCCTCTCCAGCGCCGAAGCGACAGAATCACGCTTGTACTTTTCCTCAAGATTCTTTAATCTTTCGTCTAAAGAGAGGACAGGGGCTGCTAATTGTTGTTGGGCTGGTGCTTGTTGAGGTTGGGCTGGCGCTTGTTGAGGTTGGGCTGGCGCTTCTTGAGGTTGTTGAATTTGCTCTTGCTGGGGGGGAACTTGTTGAGCCTGAGGCTGGACTAGGCCTTGTTGGGGCGGTTGTTGGGCAAGGGGCTAAAGAAACGATAAACAGAAAGGACGTTAACAGAAACGCACACGCGAGAAGAAGGGACCACCAAGGGAATTAAAACAAAAAACTTAATTAGGCACAAAGGATAGATTATGCGTAAACGAAACTCAAAGAAAATTTTTGACAAAAGAAGAGAATAATTTAAACTAGAGTGTGATATGAAGTTTGCTTAGGGGAAAAGAGACTAAAAGAAATATTTTGGTTATTACTTAGAACATTTGGGGTAATAAACGTCGCGTGAAAACAAAAATAAAAAAGGGGGTCTTACTATACGGTGGCACCAGGGCATATAGACGAGGTTTTTTTTTTTTTTTTTAACGAGTAAAAACATGAAACCCTGTACACTTTTTTAGGATTAGCTGAAGCTCTCGTAGCATAAATAAAATACTTTTTGTTTTATCTAGGCTCAATGATGGGGGGAATAAATTCAACAAGAACACACATCGAGCAAAATCAAATTCAATATTTTGAAAATTACAAAAACACTTAACTATTGTGGAGGCGAGGGTAGAAACTTTTGACGCGAGCGCACAGTGTGTAATTTATAAAATGAAAGAGCTCTTAAGGCCTAAAACTCTGTTTTACTGGTCTCGGAGATGAGGGAAATAAGGGGACAACTTCCAGCACGAACACACAGCGTGCTCCGATTTTAAATAAGCAAACACGTTCAACTCTTTTTATGGGGAAGGGTGAAACTTAAGCACGAAACGCATAGCGAGAAAATTAAGTTCATTGTAGTTTTTGGGAATTACAAATTTATTTAGTTATTTTGAGGCATGGGTAGAACTTTTAGCACGAGTACACGGGGTGTAAAATTATAAAATGAAAGAGCTCTTAAGGCTCATAAAACTCTGTTTTGTCGGTCTCGGGAAGGGAGGGAATAAAAGAGACCACTTCCAGCACGAACACACAGCGTGCTCTAAATTTGATAAGTAAAACACGTTTAACCCTTCTTTAGGAGGGGGCACGAACACACAGCGTGCAGAAAAAAAAAAACGACGGCAAATAAAAGAGAAATTTGGGTTTGAAATTGGATTTGGGAATGATCTGACTCACACTTCAGTGGGGAGAGGCATTTTGTGGTGCAATCTCTCAGGAGTTTTGGAAATAGATTCTCTTGGCATGACCACACAGCATGCAATAATGTTCAAACACTGAATCTTATAAAGAAAAGTGAGCTCTTGGAACGAAACACAACAACGCACCGATAAGGTGTAAAAGACTGATATAAGACTCAAAAGGCTTGTGAAGGGAGGAGGACATGACCAAACTTAAGCTCACCACGTGCCTAAACACTAAACCGAAGGCTAACTTTGAAAGGTAAATCAGAACAAAAAACCTACCTGGAGGTTTCCTTGCGGGGGCACTTGTGCCTGAGCCGCCTCGGGCGCTTGAGGAAATTGAACGTCCATGGAAGATGACGGCGTGTCGCGAATAGGATGTAAGATGAGTCGAGATGTGCACTCCTCGGATTGTTAAGAGGAACTGAGACAAAAGCCTAAAGGCCTATTAATATATGCGTTGCAAAGCATTGTGGGATCTCATTGTTATGCTAATCATCCGTCTTTATTTCCGGTACTTAAAATAACAGTTTTGATTAAAATAACTTGGAGTATCTAAAAATAAAGCTTTTTTAAAATTCCAGTATTGTTAATGTTAATCATATATAATATTGTCAAAACATTGATGTAACTCAACACACTGAACAGTCAACTTTATAATATTTTACAAATGATCAGTTGCAAATGGCAGGTGTTTTGCTGCAAGGAAGAAAACATTTCAAAATTTTTCTGTTCTGTTTAGCCCAGTCATCAAAGGCTAGAGTGAAGTTGAACTCTTTTCTTGAGGAGCACTTTATTCTATTCTGTTCACTAAATCCTCTATCTCTGCCTTGATAAAGTAGATGTTTGGAAGTTGGTACATCCAGTGGATCCAAATGGATTGCTTTTTCTTCGATTCTTTACAAAACTGGCAAAACATTTTTGCCATTTTTGAACCGAAGCTACGAATGTTTCTTAAGCCATTGCTCTTGAAAATTTCTTGGAATTTTTGCATTTCTGTCAACTCCTTTATCATCATTTGCACTTTCTTCTTGCTGTTCAGTTGTATTTTCATCAGTACCAGTAGCATTATTGCCAAAATAGCTCGCAATAGAACGAATACCTTTATGAGACATAAACAAACACTTCAGAGCACATGGCTGATTACACACATGTGCAAAGGAACTTGAACCACAGAAAGCCCAACAGAAACAAGGCAAAACAGGAACAGCTCAACAAGGGGACAAATATACCCTTTCCTGTAATTTTAGAGGAACAGAACACATTTTATTGCAGGATTGGCGCACAATGGCGCAGCCTGGCTCAAACACTGCGTACACCCCTGAGGATTTCCTCTCGATTTGCTTGGACTATTGAAATATTAAAAACTTCTCACTACAAATGCCAGCTAGTTTCTTAATAAATCATGCTTAACAAATGATGGCAGTTATTTCTGTCATATTTTTGTCAAGACGCACTGAACTTAACAGTCAGGCTACATCATCCTGCTTCTACTCCCTTTTGACATTTGGCATACAATTTGGTGATTTTTGGCAGTGGACAAACAAGAGGGTTACGTTTGTCAATTTAGTGCGGAAAGTCTGTTACAAATTGTTGTTGTGACTATCTAAGTGCTGTAAGTCAAACTTGATCATTCCCTCTTTATCAGCGATAAAATTGAAAATGTTATTTTGCTACTAACAAATTAGTATAGACTAATTATGGACTTACCAATAAATAGAATCTTGGTTTTTCTCGAAGTCAAGTACTTCTCAATGAATCCAAGTCCGGCACATCAAAGGTAACCTGATTTGATGTGATCTGCCTTAAAAGTATCCAGCCGCTTTTCCTGAATAGTTATCGACTTGAAAAGAGAATCACTGAATCGTTTCAGTTGGTGTAGATACTCATGTATTTGATTTTCAATTTCTAAAATAGATTGAGATGTTTCTGTGCTATTTTGTGCTATTATTTTTTTCTATTTTCCTCCTGAATAAAAATTAACCTTTTTGAAATGTCCTCTTGATTCTTTTGTATTTGCGGTGAAAGGTCCAACAAATCAACACTTGTCTTTGATTGACATGCTCTTGTGTAGTCTTCATGAAACACAATATCATTCTTGTCAAATGTTTATTTCCAATATTCTAATGTTTAATAATTCGGCTTTTCTAAAAGCCCACGAAGTTTCAAGAACTCCAACCAATTCCTGTTTTTCTTTTTTTGAAGTTCACTAGTTTTTTGGAGTGCAGTAGATTCTGTGCTTTTGCCTTCCAAAATTTCATTCTTTCATTTCCTAACCAGTGCCTCTGACTTTTAATGTCGTGTTCACTGTAAATGTCAATTCTATCTTTTCCATAATATACCTGTATATATATATATATCCTGTTTGAACTTGAGAATTTTGGTCACAGCTCATGTCTTGAGATTGCTCAAATTGTAAGGACAGATCATGAACAAGCAAATGGTTTTCAATGTCCCTTACTGAGCACTGTCTGACCGTTATTGCTGGGAGCGAAGCGAGCAGCAATACTATTCTTGATGTGGGATTCCTGTGCGATTTATGACGTCACCTTAATATTGATCCGCGAACTCGATTTTTATGTACGGTGGTATGTTCATGGCGAGCCTTGACGTCACAGGGATAAATTGGGATTCCTGTGCGATTCCATTCGAGAGGTTTTATGTTTCTCGAAGTATAAATGAAAATCACAAAATGCTAAGTGATATTTTTTCGAGAGGGCAATATTCTGTAACGGGTCATTTTGCGTATTACTGTTCGAATCGAAGCTCGTCTACGGGCCGAATCAATTCAAGCCAAGATAATAAGTATGAAGTGAGGTCGCGCTGAGAATCTCTGCAATATATTTGGTTACCCCATGAAAGAAAATTTTATACTTTGTATGTGATGGAATTGTATTTATCATTCGTTTGATCTAAAGCGTCAAATAGTACAGTAGACAATGCGGTATCTTTGACCGTGATGCAACGTACAACTAGCTTTTTAAAATCAGTTAGTTTTATAATCATTGCCAACGCTAGCCGTTTGTGATTGTTTGAAAAATTGCTTTTACTCAGTGCTAAATATTTTGAACTGTGTGTGTCCGACACTGATCCTGGAGAATTATGTTTTGTAGTTCAACATTGAAGGTCAACTAGCAGTGTTCGTCACACAACGCACAAGAGATAGACAAGAAACATTTCATATATCAGAGAAAGCGGTGTACTTTCGTGAGTTTTAGGGGAACAGTTTTGCTAACGTGGATACACCAGCTGTTTTCTGCTCGCAGCACTTCACTTTCTATTAGAAATGGCTAGTTTTAGATTCTTGTTTCTTTGTTATAGCCATATTTTTGTAAAGAAATGTAAAGGGGCCAGATATGAGGTTGTCTAATTCTTCTTTTATCCTTTCTCGGATCACCTCTAGTGTGACATCCAGATTTGTTTTAATGAAAGCAAAATACTCTCCTTTAGAAGATAGTTGTAAAACATCTTCATCCATTGTCGCAGTAGAGCATTTAACTGAATAGCAGCTTTTGATGGTATTGATGTTTTTCTGAGTTCTAAGTTTTGTTGTTTTGGAAGACGTTATTTGATAACAAACCCCTGCACAAACCCCTAACACCTGGATATCAGCCAGTTGGGTGGGTTTCTCAGGTGATTAGGGACCTTATGAATCAACACTGATGCTGGCCGTTCCCGGCAGTACTTGGATTAACGATGAAACGCACATTCTGCCTTTCACTGCTGTCATGTACTCTTGTACCCTGCTGTTGTACAGCACTTGTTTTCAAACACTTTTAGCCGTATTTTCAGCATGCCAAAGTTTAAAGAAACAATTCTACTTGCACATGCTTTTAATTAACATGATTGATGCTGAAGAGTTCGTGCTTCTTTATGATTTGAATACATTGAAAAATCCAGATATTCCCTACTTTAACTACACAAGATTTGACTTGGACAGTCTGTCATATGATGAGTGCAGAAGTCAATTCAGGTTTTACAAAAATGGCATTTACAACCTCATTGATGTTTTTCATTTACCAGCACAGATTATTTGTTATAATGGCTTGAATGTAGACAACTGAAGGATTCTGTATGTTTTTAAAGTGATTTTCTTACCCATGTCGATATGTCGACATGATAAAATTTTTTGCAAGACCTGAACCTCAGTTGTGCATGGTCATGAACGCTGTTATGAACCAAATATATGATATCTGGTTTCACTAACAGATTTAGACCAGCCTTGGCTTAATTGAGCTAACTTAGAGGAGTTTGCTACAGCTGTGCACCAAAAGGGTGCTGCTCTCGAGAACTGTTGGGGTTTTATTGATGGAACTGCAAGGGCGGTAAGTCGTCCTGGTCAGAATCAAAGAGTATTGTACAATGGTCATAAGCGAGTACATGCTCTTCAATTTCAGTCTATTGCTGCTCCTAATGGACTTGTTGCAAATCTCTATGGACCTGTTGAAGGCAAAAGACACAACAGCGGTATGCTGGCCAGATCTGGAGTACTAAACCAATTACAGCAGTTCTCATATGACATCAATGGAAACCCTCTATGTGTTTATGGTGATTTGGCTTACCCTCTTCGAATGCACATTTGATGTCCCTTTAGAGGAGCACTAACCCCCATCAAAACTGCCTGGAATAAGTCCATGAGTGATGTAAGAATAGCTGTAGAATGGGTATTTGGTGATATTTCTTCATATTTCAAATTTCTGGATTTCAAAAAGAACTTGAGAATTGGTCTAAGTGCAGTAGGCAAAATGTACATTGTATGCACTCTTCTCCATAATGCCAGAATATGCTTGTATGGATCTTCAACATCACAGTACTTAAACATTTCCCCACCAGCAATTGAAGATTATTTTCAATGAGTACAAAAATTCAGGGACACATACTGCATTTTTGTGAATGAATCTCACGAGAAAAGAAATTATTTCAAAAATCCTTGACAATGTAATTATAGCGGAGCTCCCGCGCGGGCCAAAGGCCTGCGCGAGCGGAGCACCATACCTAAGAAAAAATGGTAACCCATCGAGTTGATTTTTTCATGGCTTGAGTATACGTCACTTCCGTCCGTCCGTCCGTCCGTCCGTCCGTCCGTCCGTCCGTCCGTCCGTCCGTCCGTCCGTCCGTCCGTCCGTCCGTCCGTCCGTCCGTCCGTCCGTCCGTCCGTCCGTCCGTCCGTCCGTCCGTCCGTCCGTCCGTCCGTCCGTCCGTCCGTCCGTCCGTCCGTCCGTGTACATCGTGATGCTGATTGGCTGATTGATTTTTGGCGCCAACTTGAGCGCGTGCTGACACTTTGAAAACTGGAAATTTACAAGTTTCCTCGCAGTTTTAACTTGCAAAACTTAAAAAGATTCTTCTCAAAACCTCGTAAAAATTTAGCGATTTTCATAATCATTAATCTGTACCAATCTTGACAGGTTAAAGTGAAAAAAAACCCCGTATTTTTGAATTTTTTTTCGAGCCCAGTGTCGTTTCAAAAACTGCTCGAAAGACGAAGGACACAGAGAATATTTTCAAAGTTGGACGACTTTTTAGTTGGATTCGTAGCTTCAAAAAACTTCTCATAAAGAATGAGTTATTGAAGATCGTGTATTATTCGTTTCGTGAAGATGCCTTCAGTATAAAGCTGCTTAAAAATCTAGTCAAAGTTGGAAATCAAGAATCGTCTGCATTGAGCGTGAAACAAGGACTACGCTTCTAAAGACAACAAGGAAAGCTCTTCAAGGTAAAGACCCTGGCCAGAAAATGTTGTCAAAAAGTCTCTTGTACCTATATTTCATCTTTTATCTTTTATTTGGGATTGATGACTTTTATGCACGTTGAACTGTGGCCAAGTTTAAACAAACACTCGATCAAGTATTAAAGTCTTACATGAAATGTACAACGACATTTTGTTTTACGGTGAACTTTTTGCACTAGTTCTAATAATAATAAAATTAGTAAAAAAATGATTTTCAACTTATTTCAACCCCACTAATGTGTAAATACAGCTCAAGTTTGGGTCTGGAATTTAATGAAAAAATTGACAGGCAAAAAGGAAGGAATTTTGCATGCAAACTAGAGTTGTTTTACATTAAGCACGAAGTTGAAAATGCTTATTAACCTTGTTTTCTTGTTATGTCAAGTAGCTGTTTATAATCACTTTAAATTGTATTATCAGTGTAATCTGGAAGAGACAAGGGTTCACCTAGTGTGTCATTCTATTCTACATTAAATAACAAGACAAAACAACAACAACAACCACAAAAAACAAGATGTCAGAAATATACAGACAAATCAAGATATGTTGTTCTGTAATATTCAGGATGTTGAAAAGGTTTAATTACTTGTATCAATTTAAAAAAAGGTTTTTGAGATTTTTGTTTCTATTTCTGAAAATTATGAACCACTACAAAGTCAATTATGAAATCTGACAGTGAATCTGAATATTAAATTTACTGTAATAAAGGTCACTGAACTTACAAGCCCATACAATATATATACAAACCAAAACCAAAACTTATCAGCAAAAATGCTTTTTGAAATAATCTTCATTTCAACTTTTTCAATTACCACAGGAAGCCACAGAATATTAAAATTGAAATTGGAGCTCTGCTTTTAGGTAGTAGTTGTTTTGAGTTGTTTTACAATTTCATCTAAAGTCATGATTTATAGTGTAACCTGGAAGAGAGAATTCTTGTTCCGTGTAAAGAAAAATCTAAATATAATATTCTGCAATGTCTTAAATTGTTTAATTGAGGGATGTTGAAATCAGGTTCAGTATTTATGTGAATGAAATTAGTTTGAGTAAGGGATTTTTGCATTCTATTTCTGAGAATTATGAACCACTACTACTACAAAGTCAATTATAAAATCTGACTGAATCTGAATAAATATCACTGTGGTGACTATATGGCTTGAAAGCCATATAATTCTCAGGAGATTGAAGTTAAGAGTTTTTTCAAACCCTAAAGCAAATGCTATAAAGCTTGATCTATAATCTTTATTTCAACTTTTACAACAAAATGCAATCTTTGTTTGCCTATTACCACAGGAAGCCCAATTCATTTGAATCAAAAACGTCAAAAACAAAGTATTTAAAATTATTATTATTTATTTTTAAAAATGGGAGCTCCGCTATTAGGTAGTACCTAATTGTTATATTAATAATTCTACAAAGCAGTTTTGATTGATTTTAGAAGCTGTTAGCCTTTGTTATCAATGTGAGGAAATACATCGTGCATCTCATTAGATATTTATGCATCTCATTAGATATTTGTATATTGGTATAGATGTAGACTACAACCTTTCTGCAATTGAGTGTATACAAAATATCAATTTCAATAAAGAAACGTCAAGCCATTGCTTGTTGGAAACTTGTCCTCCTGTGAAGCTGCTTGTAATGTTGGATAGACACATGCTGATTTCATCTCTTATTAAACGGGAAATTCTTGGTTTTTCATGGCCTGGTAGTAGAGTGAATCTAATGGTAAAGTCCTAATGCTTAAAGTGCTTTGAGCAAACAGATGACACCTTGTTAGGTAAAACGTTTTTACACTTTGTGTCCACAAACTTTATTTTGGGGTCGTTAGTGCCCAGCGTGAAATAGTGTCTAAAAATGTCTATTAGTCTATAATATCTATTTCATGGATTAAGTGCTATCACTCTCATAAAAACAGTTAACATCTAAAATTTTGAAATATCAGTAATGAATTTACAGGCAGTATTAGATGACTGTCTTCTACCTACTTCAAGCAGACCTTGCCCTAAGAAAATAAGAATGGATTTGGAATCATTGTAGCTAATATTAAATATGTAAAAAGAAGCAAGACACCCAAGCACAGCATCAAGCATGCTTTGCCTTGGTATTTCGCAAAAAATAGTGCCTTCAACAACTATGTACAACATGTCTACATCGAAAAGGTCTCCAAGTGCCACAATCTGTGGCTGCTTAATATTTTGAAGAGATGCATCCACATTAACATTCCTCTGAAAATATAAAACAAAAATTCAAGGTTATTACACAAAACAGAATAAAAACTCCATGTAACAGTCATGGTTTTCAAAATCACTGTTGGTCATTTAATGACTTAGTAATAAAACAATTCAGCCAGGAACTTTCAATTTTTTACCCCTTCTTCTGAATCATGATGTGGAGTACCCCTAGGTTACTATTTTAGCAACAAAAAAAGGCAAATTTTAGCAAATTTCTCAAAATCCTTGCATTTTGTATTTCCTACTCTTGGCTTTACTTGTTTTTCAAAACAGTTGCAAAACTTACTAGTGTTACACGTATAAAACCGGACACCAAACCAACTCCGATACACAGAACAACAGAATTACTTTAATAGCTCCTTAGCAATCTCTTACATGTGTTCTTGTCTAATCTAACTCATACACACGTGATGATTACACATGCGCTACGTCACTCAATACGTAACTTGATGCGTACATTTCTACTATATCACACTCTCCCCTGCTTTTAAGTGAGTGTCCCTGACTAAACTACAACTAAAGTACTGAAGTGTTCAGTTAAGTTCCACGTAACATCTCTTAACTTATTCTCTTGAACTGCTTGCATTGTTTATTGTTGGAGTGATCAAGTCCAATCTTTAAACACGATGTTCCTTGTATAAGTTCTATTTCTTGTTACTGGCTTCATGGTGATCATACACCGTCCATGTACAAAAGAGTACATTTTGTAATAATGCTTCCGTATTTTCTTCTTTTTTTTTTTTTACAAACAAAATCAATATCATTTCATAATAAAATACCACATAAATCAAAGTTCAATATAAATCAATGTTCAATCAAAGTCTATGTTCATAGTCTATGCGTTTATTGGGATCGCCGGTCTACCATACGGATAGTAAAACTGACCATTCCATGGGTTAACTTGGTAGGGATATTGCTGATACGGTTGACAAACAGGAGTATGATTATTCCATTGATACGGTAAATTCTGCAAAAATTGTGTACTATAGTGTGGGTATACACTATGCGCCATCACATCGTATCCGAACCTTACCGGTTGCCTCCGTGTTCGTAATGGGTATCGAGGTCCCTGCTGTGCTTCTCTATCTTCTGTATCTGCTTCATCCTGTACATCCTCTTGAGTTGAATCAGTTGCATCATCTGAAACCTCTCCCCCTTCTTGTGAAGTATCCTCACCATGGTCCGAATTATCCGCGGCACTAACGTCTTCGATCTCCGGATCTAATGGCTCCATATCCATGTGCACCAGTTGGTCTCCGTGTTGTTGAAGAGCATTTGGGTCGGCACCAAATTCGCTCTCAGAACTACTGTCGTCGTTATCGTCGCTGTCAGGCTCCTTATTTACCCGTCTTGCTTGCTGTTGACGCTGCTGCTGGCGCTGGTTTCTTCTGGGTTGGCGTTGAGGTCTTTGTTGTGCCTGTTGTTGTTCAGGTAAGGTTTCAAGGAAATCGCAGGGGTAAAGGAGGTTCCTGTGAAGAAGTCTAGAGGTACCATCGTGGTCTTCTCGTCGTACTTCGTACACAGGACCCGTGCCTTTCCGGGCGACTACGACATAAACTTTGTCTTCCCAATAGGCGCGGAGTTTTCCTGGGCCTCCCCTAGGTGTGAGATTACGCACCAGAACTCGGTCTCCGTCGCAGAGCTCCGTGAAGTTCAGTCGCTTGTCGTAACGATTCTTACTCTTCGTATTTCCTTCGGTGACCCTCCGTCGAGCGATGTTATATGCAGTTTCCATGGTCGTTCTCCAGTGTTTAACAAATGCGCGTTGAGTCGAAGTGTTATCAACTTCCCTGCCAATCAGGATATCTATTGGCAGCCTTGGGGTTCTACCGAACAGGAGGTAGAAAGGAGCAAAGCCGGTACTTGTGTTTGGAGTGCAATTGTATGCGTGGACAACTTGATTGACGTAATCTTTCCAATGTGATTTCCGATCTTCTGGTAGAGTTCGAAGCATAGACAGTAACGTTTGGTTGAAACGTTCCGTTTGACCATTACCTTGCGGGTGGTACGGTGTTGTTCGGGCGTGTCGAATGCCGCTAAGCTTCTCAAGTTGCGAAAAGAGGTGGTTCTCAAACTCTTTTCCCTGGTCGTGCAGGATTCGTGCTGGGAAACCAAATCTCGGAATGAGATCGTTGAAGATCCTTTCTGCGACTGTCTTTGCGGACTTGTTTCTGGTCGGGTTTGCCTGGGCGAACCTCGTAAAATGGTCAACGACCACAAGAATGTATTCATAGCCACCCGAGCTCTTCTCAAGATGGAGGAAGGCAATTGAAATGAGCGCAAATGGCGACGATGACGAAAGGTGTTGCATGGGCGCACGTGTTTGCTGTTGCGGTCGACGTTGCTTCAGGCAGGAGCATACCTTTGTAACGTAGTGAACTATGTCTTGCTGCATGCGAGGCCAGTAGAAGCGTTCACGCGCCAGTTGGATAACACGGTCGGCACCCAAGTGTCCCATGTCACGATGTAGTTCTTTGAATACTAACGGTTTCTTGCTAGCTGGAAGTACCAGTTGTAGGTAGTTTGACGTGCGTCGACGCAGCAGACCATCTGATCGAACCTCGAGTTTTGTCCACTCCCGCAGAAGGGCCCTTGTACCTGCCGTTTCTCTCAGTAGTGCTCTCCTACTCGGACATTGTCCCGACTGCATGATGGTGATGACCCTGTTTATGTCAGGGTCGGCTTGCTGAGAGAGGAGAAGTTGACGTTGGGTAACTTTTTCTCCTTCCATGTCACGTAAAGAAGGCAGAATATCGTCAGCTGAATGAATATTACTGCACAGTGATGCAGCCCATACCGATTGTCCGGTAGTCAACATCTCTACTCCTGCAAATGTAGCATCAATTTCGCCTCGATCGGTTGTCTGAACAAAACGCCTGTCGAGCTCTGCTTGATCTAGAGGCATGCGGCTTAGGGTATCCGCAACAGTGTTCAAGCGTCCTGGTTGGTATTTGATTGTAAAATTGAAGTCGGCCAGTTCCGCAACCCACCTATGTCCAGTTGCGTTAAGTTTCGCTGTTGTGTTTACGTAGGTTAAGGGATTATTGTCAGTATAGACAGTGAAATGTGGCGAATAGTATAAATAATCCCGGAACTGTTCACATATGGCCCACTTTAAAGCCAAGAACTCCAATTTACCTGAATGCAAATGGTAGTTGCGTTCTGCTGTGGTCAATGTACGTGATGCAAAAGCGACCGGCTTGACGTGGTTTTCATGCTCCTGGTAAAGCGCCGCACCAAGGCCATCTTTTGAGGCGTCCGTGAACAGAACGAATGGCTTATTCCAGTCTGGGTAGATGAGGACCGGTGGTGTCACCAAGGCTTCTATAAGACGAGTAAGTGCAGCCTGGTGTTCATCAGCCCAGGTTATCTTAGCGGTTGAAGCCATGCCACCTTTACCAGTGTTACACTTGTCGGACTGAATAAGCGTGAACAAACATTTAGCTACCTTCGAAAAGTTAGGGATATATTGTCGGTGGTAGCTAAGGAGTCCGAGTAGCTTACGCACATCTCCCACCGTACGTGGTTTGACCTCCTCTAGCTTCAAAACAGCTTCTATGCTCGAAGGATCAGGGCGGTGTCCGTCTACCGAGACTACCCTGCCAAGACACGTGACTTCTCTTTTAAACAGCCTGCATTTTTTTGGTTTCAGTTTAACTCCACTCTCTCGCAATCGACGCAAAGTAGTCCGTATATGCTCCACATGTTCTTCGAATGTTTTACTATATACAATGACGTCATCGATATATGGAACACACATAGTATCTCTTAAACCACTCAAACTACTTTCCATAAACCGTTGATACTCGGCAACAGCGTTTTTCAAACCGAACGGAACCCGAACCCATTCCCACAGTCCCCAGGGCGTCACGAACGCCGTCAGATGTCGGGAATCAGGTGCTATGAAACCCTGGTGGTATGCCTTTCCTTGGTCCAGCATACTGAACCATGTGTTGCCACCTAGGTTGTCAAGGATATCTTGTACTCGAGGGATGGGATGCCGATCAGATATGGTTTTTTTGTTGAGTTCTCTGAAATCAACGCACAGGCGAAGATTGCCGTCCTTTTTTCTGACGCACACGATAGGTGAAGCGTATGACGATCTCGAGGGCCTTATCCATCCTTTATTCAACAGATCCTCGATATAGGACTTTACCTCGTCGTACAATGGCCTAGGAATTCTAGTGTAGTTACACTGAACGGGCTGGGTATCCGTTAGATTGATATTCATTTGGAAATCGTCAATGCAACCTATATCATTGTCATTTTCAGAAAACGAGTCTGATTCATCAAGCAACATTTTGTGGACTAACGATCGCTGTTTGTCTGTTAGAGTATCGCCAATACAAATTTCAGATAACGATCCAGTTAATTCCGCAACTTTTTCTTCAGTTTTGTTACAAGCGGTACCGATTTGATTAACATGCGTGATGCACTGTTCAGCGTTTTCTGGCGTGACCGAAGACTGTTTAACATCTACGGGCGTGACAGAACGTACTAAATGTAATCTTCCAATCAGACACCGTCTTGGCAAAACAATGTCATGCTGTGTTTTGTTTGTAATCTGAACATTGATATTACTGGATGTACCGCCACGTAATGTTAACACTGTCTGTTCAATTTCCAGACCTTGCGGCACACAATCACTCTGTTTGGGTTCAAATAGCACAGGAGTATTGCTATCCAGAAAGCCCGTATTAGCACGGCAAGAGATAATCACTGATTTAGAACCTGGTATTACAGTAATGTTTTTGTTTGTTTTGATCGTACACAGTTCATATTCACTTTCATTGACAGAGTGGATGAAGTTGATAAGTGCACAAACGTTTGAGCTTGCTTTTCCGTTAAGGGTGTTCGATAGCAATGAATTTAGTTCATCCTCGTTGCCATTATTCTCGTTGGTCACAATTTGTTCAATCACGTTGTATCCAATGATTGGTAAATCAAGGGAATAACTCGAGACTAAAAATGGCACTTTAAGCTTATAGTCACTGTCACCAGTTTTGAGGTCAAAATCAAGGTCAACCCACCCCGTGAAGGGTAGTTTTGTGCCATTGGCGGCCTTTAAGTCTAAAGGGGCAGATCCAATTAACTCATGGATGTCACACACAACAATCGATGGAAAATTTCGCTCAATAAAATCTTTAGATACAACAGAAACTTGGGCACCAATGTCCCATAGTGCTTCTACTCTATTATTATTTAAATAACAGTTAATCGTGCACTTACTTCCAACTAGTTGAGCCAGCTTGCCTTGTTGTTTTGGTGTGAGGTGACAAACAAACACTCCATTGTTCGGATCAATATGCTCTTCCTGTAGAGAAGTTAGATGTTTAATCCCATTACAAACATTTTTGTGTGATAGCCAGTCTGTTTGTTGACATTTCCTTGAACAATAATAGACAGTTTTACAACTCGAACATCGATTCCAAAGACCATTTTTTCCACAATTATTGCAAACTTGGGACTGTTGTTGCTCGGCTACTGCCTGTCCCCCGGCTGTAACCTCGAGCCGTTTTCCGACGACTTGCACCCCCGAGCGAAATGATCTCCAGACCCGCACTTGAAACAATGCTGACATGATGCGTTGTTGTTATCCTGACACGCTTTACATTTGCGTTTGGTCTGTCTCGTGCGACTCAAACCATCGGAAGAACTGGAAGCGGTATTTCCTCTACGTGATGCTTCAAATTTCGCGTTAAGTTCGGTGACTTGGGCTTGTAAAGCATTTATTGACGTCAACAAACTTTGTTGGGTGTCTTTCTTACTTGGTTTCGCTGGAATGTTTTCATTTCCGGTCGTGGTTAGAGAGCAAACTTTCTGTGTGTTTTCTTTTGATTTTGACGCACGAAGTTTCGCCTGTGTTTCTTCTTCTACCATTACAATTTTGTTCAAAGAAGCCATAATCACCTCATCTGTCGATGCGCTATCGTGTAGGACACTTCGTATTTTGTTACATATCACTTCTTCGCGTAACCCGGTTTCGAAGCCGTGAAGAAACGTGCCTGTAATTAAACTTTTCTCGTAGCGCCGTCCAGGCTCCTCCGCCTCTGATGCAAACAAAGTTCTTTCTCTTAAAGAAAGCGCGCGTAGCAGAAAGTCTTGTGCACTTTCTTTTGGACCTTGAGCGAGAGTAGTGAGTTCTTTATATAGTTCACTAGCAGATTTCTCTTGGTAGTGGACACGTAGTATTTGACAGAGTTTCTGTAATGTGATATCTTTCATAATTTCAAGATATGACTTAAGTTTAGTACCAGAGTTTATGCAGCGAATAACCGCTTCTATGATTTCAGCCTCCTTGTAACCCTTAGCCGTCCCACTCTCTATCTGGCGCATCAAACCGACGTAAGACAATTTGTCTTTCTCTCCTATTGAACCCACAATCTTAAACTCACGTCTCAAAATAGACTCTACATTAGGAATCGGGTTACTCACTGGTTTCTCGGCGACGTCCTTTGGTTGTTTTAGCGAGGATAACTTCGCTTTAGCCTCTTCGATCTGCTTTTGCTGCAGTGCCATTGTCTTTTGAAATTCCTCTTGCATTTGTTTTAAATCATCTTTTGCTTTCGCATACGCATCAACGTCAGTGACTTCGTTCTCTGCCTTTGCTGCGCCCTTCATATTTTCAATAAACTTGAGCATATCACTTACGACCAACGACTGATTATCGGAGCTGTCGATAATTTCTTCGATCTTTCGCCTTATGCTACGAAGAACTTTAAGCCGGCCATCTCCCTCGAGGTCAACCTTGAGATGCGTCGCCAGTTCCTTCAAGCCATCAAGTGAAATATCGACAATATACGGCTCCAACTGGAGTTGTTGTGCCTCTAGGTCCATCGTAGTCATCGTCTGAGCCCCCAAAATATGTTACACGTATAAAACCAGACACCAAACCAACTCCGATACACAGAACAACAGAATTACTTTAATAGCTCCTTAGCGATCTCTTACATGTGTTCTTGTCTAATCTAACTCATACACACGTGATGATTACACATGCGCTACGTCACTCAATACGTAACTCGATGCGTACATTTCTACTATATCACACTAGCTACCAAATATTTCCCTTTCATCTTGGAAAATCAGCTAAGAGTACATTTAATATCATGTATTTCTACAACTGTAAATTGTTTGGAATTAGGTCAAAAGAGCATCGTACTCTGAAGGGTCAACGATATCATAATAGATTTGGAAACTATTATTCATCTAAGATATACCACGATGGAGATTGATAAGCTCCAAATAAGGATTGTCTTACTGAAGCATGTTTTTCGAAGTACAGGGAATGAGGGCCTGTCAATTGGTGTTTGTTCCCAGCAATTTTACATGATGGCATACCTGAGAAAGGAGATACAATCAGTACCTTTGGGTTGTTCCAGTTCAACCAACTGCTGTTGTTCCAACACCACAAACAATTATCACCATGGCCACCACAATGACTGACCTACGGACCTACTAAGCAACCAAGTGATCACCTTACTGACTGATTGACTGACTGACATAATGACTGAATGAATGATAATGATTCTTTATATAGTGCCTATAGTGCTCTAGGTGCTAAACGAGCTCCATGAGTTCAAAAAATTTGAACTAAAATTTAATTTCTCATCCAATCGATTGTATTCTAAAATATGGTTTAGAACATTGTGTTTCGAGATAATTTTTGAACTTACTGCACAAAATGTTTTATTTCACATTTTGTAGAGCTACAGAGTCTTACTTGATTTTTATGTGGAAGTAATTAATTTTTCTCACAGCTCTGAAACGCCCCTCTGAAATGATGGTGTCCTACTAAAAATCAGCATACAAAATCACTAATATCTTTGCAACCAAAATTCATTTAAGCTCAAAATTCTGCAGAGTTTTACCTGTTCTTTCACATGAAAGTACTTAAATTATATTTAAAGCTCAAGATTTTTTCCGATGACATCAGTGAAAGCCGAGAATAAACTCTTTGTTCTGAAAAATAATCTGGGGACCCAGGCCTTTTCACTCTAGCTTTGTATGCAAATTGCCATTTAGGACCATGTGACATTCCCTGGACGAACATGATAAATATTTTAAAACATGTGAACCAAGAAACCACCTATCAAAAGTGGTATTGCACAATCTTGAATGTAAAACAAACGAGACACTGAAAAGGTCTATTCAGAAACATCTTACCTTGCTTGAAAGACACCAGTAGTCATCTATCTGGTGCCTGAGATGTTCTGTTTGGAATGCCTTCGAATTCATGGTGCTACCACTTTGAGCAAACTGATTTTTAAAGTAAATGTAATAGTCAGCTACATTGCTCCCTGTGACAGCTCCACTGATACTGATGACTCCGCCACCAAGATTCTGTCTCAGCATTTCTTGAAGCTTTTGCCTCAAGTTGAAAGTACTGGCCAGTATGATGATCATGCTGTTGGTTTAACAATAAATCAATTAATTATAATAAAGATCATGCTCAATTGATGGGCACTTAAATACATAACAGGATGAATTACAAAAGAACCTCCAGTTGTCTAAAGTAATAATGCTCGGTTAACAACTCAAGCACATACCTTGATTGCAGTGTTCCATTTGGAGTTGGGACCCCACAAGAAGCCACCCAAAAGCCCTCTTTGCCTATCGTCACTGTTTCATATAGAGGTTTGAGCTTAACTGCGCAATAATCTTGGCGCTGAAGGCAAATTGTTGTAGTTAGAAGTTGATCCCATCCTGTGCGCAAAAAGCTGTCAAACAATGCAAGTCGCCAAGGTGACCCAATTTTCTGAAACATGATCAGTAGTGAAAATTGCATGTGTAACCACCCTTGTATAAGGTTTGTAACCTCATCAAGAAAGTTTCAACTTGTTGAATTTCTTACGACATTTTTATTTTTTTAATTACTAGTCACTTCTTTTGATGTCTCATCAAATTTTGATTTCTTTTTTGAATGGAATGAATGGCTTTCTTGCTGTTCGGTTTATTTGGCTTTTTAGGAGGGTTTTTAGGTTTTAGGAGGCTTCATAAGTTTTTATGTTCACATAAGATTTCGAAACAATTATTTCTATGAAATGAGCTGATTTTCAAATATATATCGTTTATTCACACCATTTGTTTTTTTACATCTTGTTTTTTTTGCCCCTATATTATAAACAAGTAATGGAATGGTTCCTCGTAAAATTAAGGATTAATTCACTCGTGTTTTCAAAGTTATCAAATTACGAAAACTTTGAAAACACTCGTGAATTAATCCTTAATTTTACTCTGCCCCATTCGATTACCTATACAAAAAGAGGAAGAACTGGTGGTCATGGATGAAGAAGAAGACTGAATGTGGGACTGAGGGACCATTAGGAGTTAAATCAGCTAAGAGTACGTTTAATACCATGTATTTCTACAACAGTAAATTGTTTGGAATTTTTGTCAAAAGAGCATCATAATCTGAAGGGTTAGTGATATCATAATAGATTTGGAAACTATTATTCATCTAAGACATACCACAAAGGATATTGATGAGCTCCAAATAAGGATTGTCTTGCTGAAGCATGTCTTCAAATGTTTTCCAAAGTACAGCGAATGAGGGCCTGTCAATTGGTGTTTGTTGCCAACATTTTTGCATGATGGCGTAACTGAGAGAGGAGATACAATCAGTACCTTTGGGTTGTTCCAGCTCAACCAACTGCTGTTATAACTCCACAAACGATTTTCACCAAAGCCACCACAATGACTGACCAATCGACCTACCAAGCAACTGAGTGATCAACTTACTGACTGATTGACTGACTGACATACTGACTGAATGATAATGATTTTTTATATAGTGGCTATACTGTTCTAGGTGCTAAAGAAAAGAAAAAAAATTAAGAAAAATATATTCATTTTTTCATGACTATTCCACAGAAGACAAAAAAATATGAAATGTTGATGTAACTAACATGACAATTTTGTTAAATGCTCTCTTTGAAAGTTTTTTTCATTGCTTAAAATAGCAAATACAAATATTTTTTAGTTACTTATACAAAATTCTCTGAAAATCTCAATTTCCCTGACCAAATAAAGAATTCTCTGACTTTTGAATTACTTGAATTATGGGCCACCATTCTTAATGACACTTGTGCTTTAATGAACGAAAGGACAGTGTTGAGTACAAGAGTGTGCATATAATATCAAATGTTAACACAAAGATTAAGAATTTCACCACTAAATTGACTTCAAATTGTAAGTACACTGTGAACATTCTCAGTTCTCAAACATTTTAAATTGCTATTCAAAAATGAAATGAAATTTTTTGTGGGCAGTTATAAGTTATAAGCAAGTCAATTATACCTTTTGTTTTTGGGTGATGATTGTTGTTGACCCATCCTGCATTGGCCTTCAACTAAGAGCAATAGCTTGCCCACACAGATGATCATTTCGAGGTCTTGTGCAACTTTGCCTCATGAAAAACTGCATTCTTAGGACCACAATTCAAACCGTTTCCCTTGGTTTTAGTCAATAAGTGATAATTATTTATTATGAGGAATGCTAATTGTGTTGTATATAATTTAATGTGAAATCGTTTTTTATGATCATATTCACATTTGGGCTGGGGCCTGATTATAAGTCAGACATATAGCTTGACCCAAGTAGAGACAGTCACCTGGAGTCAGTTGTACAAAGTTATCCACCAAATAAATTAAAGCTATAAATTTTATCTGCTGGATAAGGATTTATGCACCCAAGCATATCTGCTGTCAACAGGTCTGAAAATTAAATACTATTTATAGTTTTTCAGTAAAAGCATATTTTTGTCAATTTTACAATTAAAAATTCTAGGGTTGGCCTAACTTGACCCACGTAGACACCAGGTGACAGGTACTAGTCACACAGATATACAGATGGACAAAGCACCCAAGCATATCTGCTTTCTACAGATCTGAAATCAATCAAACTTGTTACTTTATATTAAAATACATTATTTAATTCTGAAAATTTGAAACTTTGGTATATGCCCCAAGTTGACACCTGGCAACAAGGGACCTAGACACCATATACAAATTAACAAACAATCCAAGCATATCTGCATGTCATAATTACATGCCATTCACTTGACCAATCAAGAATCTGCAACAACAATTTGGCTCTGTGTTTGTTCATATCGCAGTACCTCCATGAAATGTTATCAACAGTGCCTGGTCCATTAAACATATAATATTTTGGCAGCTAAAATAACACCTACTCCACAGTTTCCACTTCCAATATGGGTCTGACCATTGATGAATTTGTTGGGCATTTTAAAACGGGTAGGCTGGGCTTTGGCCGACCAAAAGCTTGTCGAAAATGAAGAACTTGGGTAGAGGATTTTAGTATATCAAAGCCATGCATAGCATTTGGAGAATCTTTCGTGGTACAGGCAATTTCATCCCATCATCAAACAACTTTTTATTGTACATATCAGTGTACATCAACCCCCAGCAGTTTCCATTTTGGAAGTGGATTGGCATCAAAATTTGTGAAATGGTTTCAATTTTCAATCATTTGTTCTTTTTTGAATGATTCATCGTCACTCTCCACTCAAGAAAAACTTTGTCGATATATACAAGGTATTATTCTTCTCCTCTTTTTGTACATCTTCTAAAAATTTTGAAATGACAATATCAGTCGTGAAATTGACAATGTACCGCTCCTCAACAAGATGGTGTGGTATCCTGTGCTACAATGCCTTGTGTATCAATTGCTTCTTGTTTGAAGAAACCATGATTGTATCCAGCGACTCCTTTTCTGTTAGAACTTGTTTTCTAGTGTTGCTAATTTCACGAAATTTCTTGAGCAAGAACAAACAATCTATGGAAATTTTTCCAATTCCTTCCATTTCAATTCCTTTCAGTTTCTTGCTTCCTTTCTGTGCTGATATCAAGAGTACTTCTGCTCTTTGGATGGTAGCTCTACAGGGGCGTTCATCCAATAACCATGGTGTAGTTTCTTTGAACTTCCTGAAAGTGACTTTGGTTTGTAGTGAACCAATGGAAACTTTAGGTAACCTCTCAGGTATTGTAGCCATTTCCCATCTGGTTGCATTAGTTTAAATTCTGTAAAGGGTTCATTGTGCTAGGTGTTTGTCGAGGGGTCAGGGTACTTCCTCTTCTTGCAGGTCCAGTCAGGGTGAGTAGAAGGTATACAAGTGAGTTGATGGCTTACAAAGTGATGTCTCGGGGTGTAGCAGGTATGTGAGAGTGATGTGATGGCGTATACATGGTGGTGTCTCAGGGGATGTAGCAGATACTTGAGAGAGAGTTGATGAAACGCAATTAGAAGAAAATAATGACAACAGGCACAATAAACACTTCAAACCTATCCTTGGCAGTTTATTCAATAACTTCCTGTTTCTCTCACAAAAGACAAGTCAAACTCTGCTTAATTAGTCTGAAGTAGCAACAACAAACACAAGAAACGATTCAAACGCACCCTCATCCCCTTAGCTTTATTCAATACATTTCGGCTTTCTTCCACACAAAATGAGTCAAATACATCTAAAATTCAATAACTACAACAGAGACAAGAGACGAGTCAAACACAAGGATGACGACGTTTTTCACAGATATATTGTAAGCACTCTACCCCTTTCTTCTGTTTTCTTTGCAACACAATCTGACCTGTTCTTCATGTTTGCCTGATAGAAGCCCTTTTCTTCTTTCTGGTCATAAAGAAATCCAAAGGCTAGGTATTAGCTTATACCTTACAAGAAGCATAATTTTGTAATACCAGACTTGTATCGGACTAAAACATAAATTTAATTTTCAATCTCTTGATATGGTCCAACAAACAAGGCACCATCATCAATCAAAAAATAATAATTCCAGACACAGATGTACCTTTCATTAGGACAACAGTCCAAGGTCATTTGTCAGCTCCACTGTAGGAGTGATATATCTCATCTCTTGTCCTGTTAAAAAGCATTATGTTGTGCTCTCAGTCATGGCTACATGTAAAAGAAAATGAAACATGGATAAATTGGTAGTATTTCAAATAAACCATTTGTATCATTTTATCAAGTGAAGCTCTTTGTTTCATATTACATAAAAATTCATTTGCAAAGTTACCTTTCATCTGAATGTCAGGATAAATTGTCGAAATCAGTAGCAGCCATTCTTTTGAGCCATTGATGATCTGAAACAAAGCAAGGGTCAATGTAAGAACAGTAATCAAATAAGGGTGCAATTCACTTGCAAAGCCAATGAAATAACTTCACTTGTGTTTCACAGTACTCGCTTTGTTTACTCTAATCTCACACAGGCTCATTTAATTAGCTTAAAATGTTTGTTTTGTTTACACTAATTCAATATGTCTTCTACTTCAAATAAGGATTGTCTTGCTGAAACATGTCTTCCAATGTTTTTTTTCGAGGTACAAGGAATGAGGGCTTGTCAATTGGTGTTTGCTCCCAACATTTTTGCATGATGGCGTACCTGAGAGAGGAAATCAGTACCTTTGAACTCAACGAACTGCTGTTATAACACCACAAACGATTATCACCATGGCCACCACAATGCGACAGAGTGATTGACTTACTGACTAATTGACATACTGTGACTGAATGATAATGATTAATTATGTAGTGCCCTAGGTGCTAAAGAAAAGAAAAAATATTACAATAGAGTGCTTTTTTGGAGCAATTATGAAATGAGTATATATCTATCCTCCTTGAGTATTTTGGATGAGGACTTTATCAATTTGGTAAGATAAGTTGCTACTACAATAGTGACAAGTGTCATTACTGCTTCCTCGTATAACTTGCTATCAGGTTCACCATGTGTTATCCTCTGAAAAATGTTAATATAGTCTGAAAATTGTGTTCAAATTCACTTTGATCAGTCACTGATTTCATTTATGTCGATGATCACAATCGATGATTGTGTACAAGGCTAGTTAACTTGATGTATTTTTCATGGCCTGCCTTTCAATCATAGTCCTTAGCTTAAATGTTTGTCAAGAAGAAACATTGAATTCATTGATATTCAAGGCCTAAAACCCTCCTCATTTACTCCTCAAATAAATCGACCTCATCAGTCGGCCATTGTTAATCAGTATACATGTACATTATGCATGATTACCAGAGAAGTCTGGGGATGAATAACTTAACTTTACCCCTCCCCACATTCCATTCCATACGAATTGTAGGTGAACTCATTTTAATTTATAGCACAGTTCTGATGACTATAAAAACCTTGTACATTGAATGAGTCTGGATTAAGTTTGAATGAAAGAATCAGGAAGCAAATTACAATTACAATTGCACTTACGTTTGAGATACCCTTTTTGAGATTCTCTAAGGCCACCAGAGCTTGCTCTGCCAGAGCTTGCTCCTTGCCAAACCATAAACCTGCAAAGATGTGTTTTTCCTGCTGATCCTTAAAATAAAATGGAGACAGCAAAAAACAAAAACACACACACACACCAAAACCTTCTAACCCTTTGGTGTAGCACATGATTTATATTTACAAAAATAGTGTGAATTAGAAGACATCGTTACCAGCAACAGTGAAAATATTTTGAAACCTATATATATATGTTAGCTTACTGTCCAATAGGAGAGCTCATTTATAACAAGATACACTGGCCATATGCTGGCTCCCGATTGTTTAATGACAGAAACACCATCTGTGTTGCCAATGATGGACATGTTGTTAGGATTCGAGAGAAAGCCTTTATCGCAGGATAATTGCTGATAAATCTTGCCATTGTAAATATCTTCGATTGCAGAGTCATTGGACTTCTTTCTTGTAAAACGATATTTAAGTTTTTCTGGGAATCGAGGATCTGAAAACAATACATTAATGAAATTTGTCAATCATCAAACTCTTCATATTTAATATGTAAATTACTGACAGAAGTCAGTACAAGTATACAAACCCTAGCTTGTGCTATTTACCATGTAAAATTTTTGTATGGAATAATAATACTGATAAACATGTAATTAAGATAACGGCAATGATTGAAATGATGATAATGGTGATTATTCCTAGTATGAAAATGACCAAAAAGGAAAGGTAAGATTTTAAGTTTTGAATACAATTTGTATTCTGATAGTTCTGAGAGATGTAGGACTTAAGGTATCAGGGTACCCCAAAGTTTCTCAAAAGGGTCGATTTTTACTTTTTTACATTTTCTGATAGAATACACAATAAGCTATGATTTAGTGAAAAAATTATTTCACTAGCGATTATTAATAGCGAGTTATAAACGAAAAACTTTTTTCCAGCTTAATCCCTGGCAATTATCTGTTGACATCACTTGTCAATTGACCTGTCATCAAGAGAGCTTGTCAGTGAAGAATATATTTGTCTAAACTATCGAAACCTTTGTAAAAAGATTATTCAACAAAAGCCAAAGTCCAATGGGATCAAATTGCCTTGACTTCCCGCCATTTGTGTGGGAAACGTAACGAGAATTTGGTTGCCCTTTACTTCAGCTGTCATCGGGCAAGATTATTATGTGTTATAATCCCCTTGTATCAACAAACCCGCTTCTTTGCTCCAAAAGACATTTTTGCGCTTTAGCTGTGTATTTTGAGTTCCCGGTCAAAGGGATTTTTATGGATTCATCTGAAATTTGGCAGAGGTCGTCTTCGATAGTTGTTCTTTAAAAGTATGACTCCGATTTTCGATTTTTTGCTCCATTCCAAAGTTATTGTCCGTTTTGTATCGGATACAGCTATTTTGGCGGTGTTGTAACTTTAGGAATGTATAACAGAACAACGGGGTAACTAATCAAAAATCTGAGACATACTTTTGACAAGTGATATCTCATGATCTCAGAAAGATAGTAAACATTGTTTTCGGATCAATATTGATTGACCGGGAACTCCGCGAAGACACCTCGGTGAAAATTTGAATAATTCGCTCTAACCTAAAAGCAAAAAATTATTCTACGATGAAAATAATAGAAATAGTTTCTACATTTATTCAGCTTTCTAAAAATGTATACTTTAATGGGGTTTTGACTAAAAGTTTTGGCGCAATATAGAGTTGAACGCACATTGGTCGCTAGGGGTACCCTGATACCTTAATAGATTGATTTGGGCTTTTGTAAGAATTTACGTTTCAGAAACTATATCCACAAATATATCTTTTGCTCAGTCTATTTCTATGCAACTCCCCCCCCCACCCCCCCCCCCGGCCGCCATTTTGTTTTTCTTGTGACGACATCCACTGATCTATTGCACCCATGATATGACCGGAATTCCTGGCGATTGATTAGTATGGATTTCACACTGTCTACACTCCAGATCGTCATCATTTACCTTGAGTGGGTCACAATGGTCTTTTTTCATTTCATGAGTTTCTTGCTGGACGTCTTGAATAGCTTGCTTGATGCAGATTAGCAGGAACTGTCCTCGTGCTTTGGAGAGCACACTGTGCCTATTCTCATCCCATATTATTTCCTCTTTCCACTTAACAAGCACGTTGTAATACTTTTTCACTTCTTTCACGGCATTTTCAGTAAACTGATGGCCTCGCGCACGATATTGGTGCACAGGTTTTCGTGATTTTCGTTCGAACGCTACCTTTTGCTTCCAAACTTTACAAATAAATGATTAAATTCCTCGTTTTTTTCTCCAGGATGCAGAGAATTTAACGTGCACTGGAGAAATGGTTTCAAATTGGTGAATATAATTTCAAAGAAAGTAATATAAGACAAAAATTTATAACAGATCTCGTTAATTTTGACCAGTTTTGTGGCCTACTATAACTAAAACTAAATTTTCAAAAGTTCCATTTTCACGCCGAATACGTTATTTTTTCTAAAACAATTAAGTGATTGCAGAGACAAATTAACTATACCTGCTCCATTTACTGTTTATCTTTGTCATTTATGAGTAGTGGAATCATTTCTAGCGTTGTAACGTGAAAAAATGACTAAAATGTTTGCTTTTTTTAGCGAGCATCGATCATTCACTATCGTGCATCGAGCACAGTGTATCGTTCATCGTGCCTTGGCTTAAAGGCTCGATGAAAGCTCGATCTATGCTCGATGAAGGCTCGATCTAAGCTCGATGAAGGGTCGATCGATGCCCGATAAAGGCTCGATCTATGCTCGATAAAGGCTCGATCTATGCTCGATCTAAGCTCAATGAAGGCTTGATCTATGCTCGATAAAAGCTCGATGATAATATAGAAGAATTACGAAAGTAAGCGAGAACGGTGAAAAGACAACGTCGAGGAAAAGCACGCGGAGTTGTTTATGATGACCGTGAAAGGTAAGGAGGACGATTGCATAATGTGTGCTTCATACACAGTTCTGATTACTATAAGCTATCGCAGTCGATATTCACCATCTAATACTGGATCCGTGATGATTGTGACAAGCCGAGTCAGAGAAGAGACTGGGTTTCGTAAGTTCCTTTTTTGTCTTTTTCTTTCTTTTTTCTGCGCTTTTTCAACCCAAATGATTTTTTTCAACCTTGAATTGCCATTATTTTAATTTTTCCTACAAACTTGAGCAATTTCTTCTTCAAAAAAAGGAAAAAGAAATTATCGAAAAAAATATTGTTTTACGGCTGCCATCTTGAATTTAGTTGAGCGCGCGCTAGCCTGCTCAGTAAAAGTGCACGTGAACAATGCCCGCGCACGTCCTTAATGACAAATAAACTCCAAAAACAAGTAGGGAAGTGTAGTGCTATGTGTTGGCCGGGATATTGGAGAGCTGGCCGGTTCTAGTCCAATATCTCACCTACGTATCGTCTTTTATTTTTCTTTTATGATTCTCCATGGCAGTTGATGAAATGCAAGGAGAATGGCTCGCAGAGCAATAATATCCTTGTTTTTTTCTGGAACCACATTGGCGATTATTTAATTATCTGTAATATTTTATTTCATTTATTCGTTGGAACAATATTTTCTCAACAACAATGGATTCTGCCGACCCTACCTAAGCATTTTATGCATGAAACGATCGACTCACAACTGGTAGGACAATTGTAGGACGATAGTTCCATGTCGGAGTTCAATATTCTTGATCTAAGTTCGATGAAGGCTCGATCTATGCTAGATGAAGGCTCCATCTATGCTCGATGAAGGCTCGATCTATGCTCGATGAAGGCTCGATCTATGCTCGATGAAGGCTCGATCTATGCCCAATGAAGGCTTGATCTATGCTCAATAAAAGCTTGATGAAGGCCGATGATAATATCGAGCATCAGTGATCGTGCATCGTGCATTAATGCCCGATTATCATGCGTGCCTTGGGCACGATCCTTTTGTCGTAATTTTGTTATGCTGCTGTGCACCAACATCGTGCGCGAGGCCTGATAAAACACATTTTCATCTATTTCACTGTGTCCCATGGTGCAACAGAGTAAAGACTTCTTCAAAAGTAACCACATTTTCATCAAGGGGTTTCAACTCTTCCCACAATGGATCTTGCTCTCTTTCTCTGTCCGTATCTTCAGTTGTTAGTTGCTTGATAACATACTTCAGCTGGATGAATCCTGATAGATTTAAACATGTGTTATGCATCATGGGCAAAGTAGCTTGATTTATGTGATCTCTCATCTATTCCCTGCCATAATAAAGAGTCAAAAACACCTTTCAATCTAATTGACTCTTACCACCTTTGTTGTTGGCAATAAGCTCATACAGCAAACTAAATTCATCGAAAAAAAACAGCATGTGTGCATTATTCTGCAGCATAAGCTGACAAAGTCTTTCAAATGAAAAAATGTTCACATATAATCTCTTTGGCTCTGCTTTCCCATCGTTTTTTTTTTTAATCTTCAGTGCTTGGAGTTTTCTTTCCAGCTTCTGGATGCCATCCAGCACAACACTTGCCGCTGCAGATTTTTTTTCTCACCCTTTCTTGATGCCACAACTGTCCACGGCACAGCAGGTTAAATCCAAGTGGTATTTATTTTGAGTTTCGTGCAGACCCATGCATGCTGCTGAACACTGAAGGAATGAGAAGTAAAAAAAACTCTTCAGGACATCTGACTGCTTGGGAATATGCAAAAATAAACGTTTGTTCACTGGTAGAACAGTTAGCTTCCCAGTTAAAACGAACTTTCCATGCATCACACATTCATTTGTAGCTGACTTTTTCGCTCACCATACATTTGTCAGCCATCATTCACCAACAAGCAAAAGATGGGTTACTTCATATTTCAAGCTGTATTTATGCTTGTTAGCCAGAGTATGAAAAAGAATATAAAAAGAATCATTTTCAATTCATTCAAGCACAATCAGATATGTAACCTATTATGATTAGATACATAGTTTCCCTGGCCAAGGGATCATACATTAAAGTCTATTTAGGATTATATAACAATCTATTCTGATCTATTAGAGTGATTGCACTTAATCCATACATTCATTAGCACAATATATATATACCGAGCATGATCAAAGGTTCCTTTATACAATCATTTATTAAAAATGGGCAGTCAAAAACGCAAAGAAGCAATTATTAGAATGTTCCAGCATACATTAGGAAGAAAGAAATTTTCGTTAGTAAAATTATGAGTATTTATGACTTTAAAAATGAGCGCAAGTAAAATCAGATCGCAAGACTATGTATTTTAGCATTCACGTTTCATGTTTTAAAATTGTTGCCATGTCCATACTGCCACTTAGTAACCAGTGTGAGGTTAAAGAGATTGATTGGGAGTACCAAAAAGAGACACTTCAAAGTTATTTTGTAGGCTGCCGAGTATTGCAAAAATGTCGAAGTGTTAAAGGTTTCTCATTTTGGTTGTACGAGAAAAAATGCTGGAGGACAGATACATTATTTCTAATCTGTGGTTCCAATCTTCCTACCCAGAGGAAGCCTTAGCAATGACAAAAACGCTCCCTGTGTTGGCAAAATGGCTCTACAATTCTCACACAGAGAAAGTTTGGAGGTATATGACTACGTCAGGGTGAAAGAATACATTTATAATAAGGTAGAAACTTTGGAACGGACACTAGAGAAAATTTCAAAAATGGAAATAGAAATGGTGGACAAAAGTACTCAAGTAGACCCCAAAGATATTTTCACTGATGACTCAGATGAACACGAAAGCACATGGTTCTCTGATGAAGACAGACTCACTGACCTCTTGTAATATAAAATTGATTACACATTGCAATTCACACCATCTCCCTTATCAATATATCCAGTGCTTAGAAAAATAAAGTGACTTAACAAAGACCATATGAAATGAACTAATCCTCTCAAAAGTTTACAGTTAGAGTGAAAACACTATAGTCGTGAAACAGTATTGTAATATCGTACTGTGGATATTAATGTAATACCGTAACGTGTTTGGTTCGCTTGTTTATTGCTCCACACTTCGTAGTGACTAAGTGAATACTTAATATGATTACATAGTATAAGGAATAGGAATACGAGAAGGCTTGTCATTTTGTTTTTTAATAGGATATTTCGGCCTTCATCCGAAGGCCATCTACAGCAATTGAATTGATTATCTAAACATACAGTTAATTGAAAAGACTCAAGGGAATTGATTGTCCCTGTTCGTTCAAGCTTGGCTTATGTTCTTTAATTAGTAGTGCTTCGGCTATTTTTCTTTTCCTATAGTCTCTAAAATTAGACGCTAGGACGCTTGTGTTTTCTATTTTGATGGTTTGATGGCCTACTAATTAAAGAACATAAGCCAAGCTTGAACGAACAGGGACAATCAATTCCCTTGAGTCTTTTCAATTAACTGTATGTTTAGATAATCAATTCAATTGCTGTAGATGGCCTTCGGATGAAGGCCGAAATATCCTATTAAAAAACAAAATGACAAGCCTTCTCGTATTCCTATTCCTTATCAAGCTGTATGCCCAAAAGAACATATTACATAGTATGACGTAATAATACTGAGTATTGTATTACAATGGTTATGACATTCCTCCCCTTTCAGTTAATAATCAAATGCATTAATAAAAATTAATATGTCTTCAATAATCAATCATGTAAATCTTAAACTGAATCAAACTTGGAATAACAGTAACATTTTTTCTTGTTCCCTATAATGTTTCTTTTGTCTCTGTCATTCTTTCTATTAAGTTTCATAGTCTTTGTACTTTCCGTCTAAGGTTGATTTTCTTTGCCGGTCTGATCTTCTTGGTTGTGTTGAGTTGTCAGTACAGTTGTCTGTCGTTGGATGTATTGGGTTGTCCGTCTCAATTGTTGCATGATCTATCTCTGCTGGTACTCGTCTCTGTATGCTCATCTCAACGCAGTTGGGAATTGCAGGGCCTGTCTGTATGGTTTTATGCTTCTCCTGCTTTGTCTTGACTGTTCTGAGGGCTTTGAACTTTGAAGCGTCTCGGCAGATGGTCCGTTTGTCTTTGATCCTTTTTGCAGTGATCCGTGATCCCTTAACCTCAGTGACAATGTAGACGTATGGTTCGTAGGGCGTCTGTCCCTTTCTCTTGTTTTCTCGCTTTACTACTACCGCATCTCCGTTTTTCAGTACATGTTTCTTTACATTGTGTCGTTTGTCGTGGTATTTCTTGCATTGTTGTTTGTAGTTTCCATCGTTTGCTCTGACTTCTTTGTCTTTGTCGTGTTTCTTTGTTGGAAAGTGGTCCAACTTTGTCCTCACCTCACGACCCATCAGTAGTTGGTATGGTGGTTCTTTTGTCGCCGGGTGTGGAGTGCTTCTGTATGCCTGAAGCATGTCTTGGATCGCTTCGTGCGGGTCAATTCCATCCTGCTTTGCGATTGCGTTGATCTTATTGACTAGCTTGTTGAAGCCTTCAACTTGACCTTGCGCCTTTGGATGTAGTGGAGTGACACAGTTGTGTCTGAATCCCATTTCGCTTGCAAACTCTTCAAATGCATGAGAGTTGAAGGGTGGACCGTTGTCAGTCTGAAGTGTCTCTGGGATGCCGTGTGTGGAGAACATCTTTTTTAATTTCTTTCTTGTGCTTTCAAACGATGTGGTCCTGGTGAACTCTATTTCTGGGTATCTGGAGTACTGGTCTGTGGCTACAAGTACGTACTCGCCATTTGGAAATGGTCCACAGAAGTCCACTTCTATTGTACTCCATGGTCTCTCCGGTAGCTCTGTCATCTTTGCTGGTTCCACGTGTTTTGTGACTGTGGAGATCTGGCATTCAAAGCAGGTCTTCACCATGTTTTCAATCTGCATGTTCATACCGGGCCACCAGTATTTGTGTCGGATCATTTCTTTGGTCTTTGAAACTCCGAGATGTCCTTGGTTGTGTGCTATTCGTACAATCTTGTCTCGTAGTTTCTGAGGTGGTATGATTCTGTTTAATCTAAGAATGACGTTTTCTGCTTCATATATCTCTGCTTGTAGATCAATGTATGGTTTCAGCACTGGGTTGTTTCTGTTCCAGACTCCCGTTTCCATGGCATGTCTCAGGTGCTGTAGCTCTGCATCAGTCTCGGTTGCTGCTGCAATTTTGTCTAGTACAATTGCATGGTCTGCTTTGGTGACTGCTTTGACATGTTTCTCTTCTCTGTCCTTGCTTGTCTCTGGTAGAGGGTGTCTAGACATGTAGTCTGTTGCGTTTTCTTTACCAGGGATGTGTATCATGGTAAAGTCGAGATTCTGCATTTTCATTACCATCCGTTCGATTCTTGGTGGAAGTTTGGCTTGTGGATTGTTGAATAGAGGTAACAATGGCTTATGGTCTGTAGCGATTTTGAAGTGTTTTCCGCCAAGTAGGTATATCTGCAGACGGGATGTCGTGAACTCTACTGCAAGAGCTTCTCGTTCAATCTGTGAATATCTGCTCTCTGTGTCTGTCAAGGTGCAGCTAACGTAGTGGACAGGTTGGTAACCGTGCTGGGTCTTTTGAAAGAGTCCCCCTCCGAGTCCTGTTGGACTGCCGTCACAGATGATCAGCGTCTCTCTTTCTGGGTAGAATGGTACAAGAACAGGTGCTTGTGTTATTGCGTTCTTAAGGTCTTCAAATGCTGATTGCTGTTCCACTGTCCAGTTGAACTTTTCTCGGTCTCTGGTCAGGCGTCGCAATGCTTCACATCTGCTTGAGAAGTTGTTGATGTAACGTGACAGATATGCTAACATCTGTAGGAATGAAACTAGTTCCTCTTTAGTGCTTGGAGGCTTGCATTCACTCACTGCCTTGATTTTGTCTGGGCTTGGTTGCAACCCATCAGCTGTAAATAAGTGTCCGTGAAAATTGAGTATTGTCTTCCCGAACTCGCATTTCTCTTTGCGCAGCGTGAGGTTGTGGTCAAGTATTTCGTTGAGTTTGGCGTTGTTTACATCGCAGCTGTCATCACCTCGTTTCTGCTGTACATTCTTGACATTTCTATTTGGTTGTTTGAGTCCGCCAGTAGCGACGATTATCACCATTCCCAGTTCCACTAGCATTTCTCTACCGAGAAGTGGTGGAGAGTCAATCGTGCCTTTAACTATTACAATTGTTGTGCAAAGAGTTCGTGTTTGATTTGAGATGGTTACATCAGCTTCTCCGATTACCGTAAGGTCTTCTTTTAGAGCTCTTAGCTTGACCTTTGATGATTTAATCTGTACTTCCGGTGCGTTTTCCTGTAGTTGATTGAATTGATTTTCGTCCATAATGTTCGCATCTGATCCAGTGTCAGGTTCCACTTGGGTATTTATGCCTTTGATTTCCACCGTGCATGTCTTTCCGTTGCTGTTGTCTGTGCTTGTATGGTGGCTTTTTAAATGTTCCAGATAGCACTCGTCATCACTTGTGGAGTTGTCATCGCTGTGGCATTCGGTGCTGCTAGTTGAGCTGTCATCGCCGTTTAGTGTATATTCGATGTGTCTAGTACGTCTTTGTGTGGGTTTACTTGTATCATGTCTCGTTGGCTTTCGTTGGTCGTTGTTGCTGTTGAAGGGCTTGTCCCTCTGGCGGTTGTCTCGACGTTGATTACCGTCATGTTGCCTTTGCGATTTTCCGAGGCATACACGAGCGTAGTGGTTGAGTTTACCCCAGTTATCGCATTTTGCACCCATCGCTGGGCATGTTTCGTTCCTTTGATGTTTCCGGAAACTACCGCATTGCAGACATGATGACCTTTGGCCTCCTTGGTTGGGATTCTTTGGTTTTCTCGTTTCCACTTTCTTGATTCTTTCTGAAGTACGCTCGGAATCGAGCTTCTTACTTATTGCCCCTGCTTGTTCTGCCGTCTGTTCGTCGAGTGCCGTTTCGATTAAGATTCTTTCCAATGTCCAGTTGTCTCTGATAGCTTTACTTCGCATCTTGTCATTGTTCATTGTTTGTATCAAGTGATCTCGGATTGCATCGTCTTCGTATGTCCCGTAGTCACATTTCTTTGCGATGTCTCTGATTTTCGAGTACTGAAGAAGGTATGGAATAACCTGCCTTCTTCAGTCCGTTCCTCTTCTTCAATTAACCATTTTAAATCATCTCTTCTAAAGTACTATAATAATGCGCTTACTAATGCTTATGATGTGGATAATTTTAACACCTGGAAATCTATTTGTCCTAAATGTTGTTCTGTATGTAACATTCTGTCTCCTAAGCGCTGCTGCTACTAATATATGACCAATGAGGGGAGGGATGGGGGTTTTATCTTACATAATTTGAATGGAATTTATATTTTTAAATATTTTTTACAAAATTTGCCTTATATATTTAATGGATATAATCAGCTATACAAATATAGGCATTATATATAGAGTGCTAAATAAATATATGTTCAATGAGAGGGAGGGAAGGGTGGGGATAATGTATTTTGTTTTTTTTTTACTAGTTTTATAATATTATTTAATGGGTGCACTTAATGTGGAGCCTAGCTCTGTTGTGCTGTCCCACACCTTCCATATTTTTTCTTTTCTTTTACATTTTTTCTATACTTATAGTTATATATATATATTTTAGTATAGTAGTATAATTTTATTTTAATGTGAAGGTGAAAGTTTTGTAAATAAAAAAGTAAATAAATAAATAAATACTCTTTCGTTGCTCTGTTGTTTCATTTCGCTCATCTGGAATCGTGCATAGTCTTTATTTTTCTTTGGCATAAAGTGATTGTCTAATTTGCGAATTATAATTGAGTACACGTCGTCACCATCTTGGGTGTTTGGGTCTGGGAGCGCTTCGTCGATGTCCACAAGATCCTCTCCGCCATAGATCAACAGACCGTCTTTCTTGGTGTCTGGATCCGTGATTCCGAAGAAACGGAATTGTCGTTCAATGTTTTTTTTGTATCTTTGCCATCCGACTGCTGTGTCGTTAGCGTCTGTTTGCTTGATGAATGGCTTGATGTTTAAGTTTCGATGAATCACAACATTGGTGTTTACGCCGCTTGCGCTGGCCGTGCTTGAGGGTTGGGTGTCGGGCATCCTTCACCGCAATTTGTCGTCCGTCCTCGTCGCCAATGTAATATCGTACCGTGGATATTAATGTAATACCGTAACGTGTTTGGTTCGCTTGTTTATTGCTCCACACTTCGTAGTGACTAAGTGAATACTTAATATGATTACATAGTATGACGTAATAATACTGAGTATTGTATTACAATGGTTATGACAAATATTATATAATTAGCATTAAATATGACTAAATAGCACTTAAAAAATAGAAAAGAATAGCCATGAAACTATTTATTATTACTTAACACAAAATATGTTTCGTATTGTTTCACGGATTAAGTCTTTCAACTCTACTAAGTCAAATGTCGCCACAAATAGAGTTTTCCATTGTTTAATAGCGCTACTTTGCACAATTTCATGGATTAAGTGCAATCACTATAATAATAGATATTTCTGATTGTGAAGTAATTCAAATATACTCTGTCTCTATAAAAATTCATATGGTATCTTCTGAGAGCAAAGCAGTTACACAATACATCCCACTATCTCGTCCATTTTACTCGAATGTACGTACTTTAAAACAAAAAAAGTTTAATGAGTCATTTTAATTGACCTTTGAATAAAAATGTACAATACAAATGTACTATAAAACTATACTTCACTTTCTGTATTGCTTCCTTATGCTGCTAATGCTCTGATGAATGGCCGGTTTTTATCTAAATGTGCAAGAGATTTCAGCCACCATTTGTGCTATTAAGCATTTTCCAAAATGAACACCTGGAATCTTGACTCTAAACTGTTGACTGAGTTGGTATAAGCCGACAACAACTCGATTCATTTCCCCATGGGGAGGCACTGCAAGACCTTCAACTTTTCAAGTGAACATTGTTGACATCTTGAAAGACTGTTAACAAAAGACTCATTTGCTCTTTACCGAAAGAGAACAAAAAGAGGATATTGTGCGTGGTGAAAAAGCAAAACTAAAAGACACATTCAAGCCATTAATCTTTCTTCCACTTGTCGAAACTTGTGTGCAATGTTCATGCAAGTTACAAGTGAGGGATGTTGCAAGCTATCCAGTTGTTTACACGTGTTTTGGGACCACTATTGCTGTGATGTTTAAAGGAAAATGCCTAACATGCATTTTATTTCAGCTATTATGTAGATAGACAAAAAAGGGGGGGAAATTCATGATGTCTCACAAAGCAATTCAAAATATTTTTATATTACCTCTCAAACAGTATTTGACATCATGTTGTTAAAAGAAGTGGAATTGTTTTGTCCACAACGACATTTGAGAGTAGAGCAAGACTGTGCAATGTCATGTTTGAGGAACAAAACAAAATTGAACTCCAACATTTTCATCACTTTTCAAGGATCAGAAAGACAAAGTTCACTTTAAGCTGAACAACGAGTAGTGTTCAACAGACTTTTTGTCTTCTGTAAATTCTTGATTTCTTTTGATTGAAGGATATGTCAGCACTTGCATAAAATGAGGCTGTCGAGACAGGGAGTTTTTTTCTTGCATGTGAAGAGAATCATACAGCCATATAGTATTATTACAAGAGCAAAAGATTTACTTAGATATAACATAGTGATATAAACTGACCTCTTGTTCCTTCCATATCTTTGATTGCCAAACCATAAGAAGTGAGTTGCTCTAAATTTTCATCCTCGAAAGCTTCTTTCACTTTTGAAAGAAGAAAGTGTATATTGGCGTTGTCTTCATGTATTGGGATGTACTCTCCCTGATTTCAGTGAAAGTACAGCCTTTGTCATTTCATTATTTTCAGCGTGGGAAACCACCACCCTGTCCAGTCAGTAGTTTTTGGGCCTGATTTGCTCTTCTTGGCATTATCCCTCGGGGCTTTGGCGGCTTGCTCGCTTCCCAGGAGCCGTGCCACTGGATGGCTCTGAAGTTGGGTGGAGAGAGCCCTAAGACCTGACTGGTCGAGTCTGGCTCTTCATCTAGTGAGAGTGCTCTTGCTGCCCTGTGGAAGTCGAGGTAGCATAGGCTCTTCTGCTGGGAACAGACTGTCTTTTCTTTCGTTTTGCCCATTCTTTAGCCACAGGCGTAATTTGACCTGTGAACAAGGACGAGTGGGTCATAGGTGTGGTGCACAGGCAATTCTTCAGCTGCTGATCTGCTACTTTAGACTTGGCTAAAAAGGAATCCCTCCTTTCCAAAACCACATTGCCCAACAGCTAAATGTGACATGGCCCTAGCCTGAGACAATTTCAGATTCAGCAGCATCTGGGCAAGAGGTGACCGCAACTCAGCACTGTCTTGACCACCTCTGACAGAAACTGCTGCAGGAGCTTAGTAGAAGCAAGATCAAAGTGCTCAATGTATGATAACACACTCAATGAGCTTCTCACCAAGGCTTCCATGGCTTTGAACTCGCAAGATTCTGCTGACCCCAATAGGTTGTGATCAGCATCCAGCACTTGAGGGCTAGCCTCTACCATTTGGTCATGGAGATGGTAAGATGCTGCTGGGAAAATCTTGGAGCGGAACACATCTGAGCCTACCATACCTTTACCTCAAAGATAGAACCAGAGCATGATTCTCTTTAATCTGTCTCTGCATCTCGGCAAGTATCGCTTAAGGAGATGGGTCCTCAACCCTTGAATGGTTCATTGAACTTGGTTGCGATTCTACCAAGGGCTCAAACACCTCTTCTGATTCCATGCTAGACGGGAGAAATGTATCAAATGAACATCAGCATCTACAAAAATGCTGATGACGATCTAGAGCATATCCAGATAATAACGTAGTTGAAGTGAAATAACAAAAAAACACTAAAACTACAGCGGTAAAAAGTCATACAACTACAATGCATTACCAGAACAACTCAATACACAAGAATGCATAACAGTAAAAGATCGTAATTAATTATCTACGATAAATTCCGAGACTTTAGTGTGCAAAAATCAAGATAAATCACAGACCAACACGCAAGGTCCAAACACCCTGATGAAGGAAACGAAACCACCACAAACGTAGAAAACACAAATATAAAAGACAGTGATCTCTGATTTTTATATCGTTGTTTGGTTCCTTTTCCGGACAAATACTTGCAATTTGAATAGTGATCACGCATGCATATAGGGTGTCAAAAATTTCTAAAAATAATAATGATTAATTGAGGTCAGTCTGCCTAGGGAAAAACTGTGCCCTCGGCCTACAGCCTTTAACCGTATTTCCAAGACCTCGGGCACAGTTTTTTCCCTATCTGGATCTCCCAGCTGGTAAATAACATATATATATTCCACACAAAACTGTCTAATAAGATATATTTATTTTGAAAAAGCTAACCTTTCATTAATTGTTAAATTTTGGAGCCATATTTGTGTGGCCATATATTAACACAGAGTTTTTTGCAAAAATGTAGGGATTTTTTTTGCAGTCTACCATAATAAAAATAGATAAGGAAAACATGGCATTGAAAAAGTACCACGTTTTTTAGGAAACTATGGTATCACTGATGTTTTTGTCTTGATGTGTAATATTAGGGTAAATACTAATGTCGGTTCACATTCACTTAACACACGACTGATCAGGACGACTACACGACTGAAGTAACTTTAATGTAAAGTATCACAGGTCAATATGTACAATGAATAATAAGAGATATAAGATTACAATAAAGCTGATATCACAGATGGTCAGTAGAGTTGTGACTGCAAACTTTAATAAATAATCAAATTAATTTAAATTTTGCCACCACAACCTCAAATTAGCAGACATTTTTGTCATTTTTGCAGTATTAAGGTGCAAACACCTACTATAAGTGTCTTCTTTACAAAGAATTTAACCTGTAAAGTCAACATTATATTTTCAATGGCTTTACTTCACTGAGGCAAGTTTCTAGCACATTTTCTCTATCAATAAAAATCTGACTTGGCTCACTTCTTCCAGTTGATGGAAAGGGGTCATTGTCCATTTCCAGGAGTCTTCCTTTGACCATAACATTCTAGATATGCCATAACACCTCAATTGGACTGTTATACAAATCAAGCAACTTGCAGCAATCTATGACATCATCAACGTCGGCACTAGTTGCACCAGGAGGGAGGTGATCCTCTTATCATCCTCATAGCAGTTACTGTAATTTCATAACTGTTTTGTGCTGAATTCTGTTGAGCTGGGGCTGCTGAATTTTGTTGAACTGGGGCTGCTGAATTCTGTTGAGCTGTGGGTGCTGAATTTTGTTGAGCTGGGGGTGCTAAATTCTGCTGAACTGGGGGTGCTGAATTCTGTTGAGCTGGAGGTGCTGTGTTCTCTTGTGCTGCTGCTATCTCTTGCCATTCTGACATGGCTGTATCATCATCAGGGTCAATATCGCTCCTTTCCATTCTGTCCTATTGTAAGAAAAGCATGTTGATTAAAATGTAAGTTTACAATTAAGATGTTCATGTAGTACTATGCATTGTTTGATAAAATTTGTAATACACCATCACTGAACTCAGTTGTCAGGCTTGCTCCAAGTAGAACAAAAGATAACTAATAGCTGAATTTTGTGACATACGTACCTTCAAGTCATACTTATCAATGAGGAGTTGCTCATCAGGAGCAAATTTCTTTTCTTTAATATCACATGCACTTTTTCCATCTTGTCAATACCTTAGAAACAAAATAAGGCTATCCTGCGAGGAAATGATTGAAAACGCCAGCAGAGCAGCAAGAATTACCAAGACACAAGAGAAAGTATGCAAGATGTGTCACTGTGTTGCTGCTGCTACTATATTAGTATAGGAAATCCCACGATCTTGAGTACAATTCTTAGAAGCCAAGCAAACAAATTTAAGGGTGCAAGTTTTGACATTCTTTCCCTTGGATGAGGGTCCATAACGTCTTCTCTTGAGCCTGACCAAAGAGACGCCTTTGTTCAGCAGCTGCTGAGACTTCATGTACATGCCTGGCCTGTAGTGTAGCATAAAGCAGTGAGGAAGAGGGTACACCAGATTTTCCAAGCTGAAATGTGGCGTGAGAGGGTACACCAGATTTTCCGGGCTGAAATGTGGCTTGAGAGGGTACACCAGATTTTCCCAGCTGAAATGTGGCTTGAGGCAGTGAGGAAGAGGGTACACCAGATTTTACTGACTGAAATGTGGTTTGATGCATAGTTGCACCCAATTAACTAAAATCTGTCAAGAAAGTGGTGACAACATACATAGTTTTCTTGAATACTATCATTTCATTAAGCTTACAATTAAGACGTCAATGACAATTTATTTAACATAACAATTGTTAAATACAACAAAATTTATACAGAGGGAAAGTATATGAATATATGATATATTGGCTAAAAAATATTGATAGCATCTATTTCAATAAAATAAATCAATAAAAATAAAAAATAAAAAATTACATTATTTGTGGTTCCAAAGGAGCAAAGATCCCAAAAGATGTGTAGGGAATATTCCAACACTACCAGTACTGCAACTTAAAAGAGTTTGCTTAACTTTGCATAGACTTGGTTCTGTTGGTTGTTCGTCCGCCATTTTAGTGTGCATGAATGTGAACACGTGCTAGGTACATTGTGGTACACTATGGGGAGGGGGCTGGAATATTACAGATGAGTGCATGATATCAATTTTGTATTGGATTGCAGTTGGATGTTGAGTTTCGAAAGGTTGCAAGTCGCTGTCGAATGACGAAAACTTGCTTACTGAATCAAAAAGGTACCTGAATACCAAAAGTAGCATGTAGAATTACAAAATATAGCATGTAAAATTTGAAAACTAAGCATTAAAATGTACGTTGCACGTCAAATACATAATGTTAACATAAAAACAAAAAGTACAGCGTAAAATGCAAAGTTTGAATTTTGGCCCCGATTGTATGCCATAGCCAATGGCAACTTAATGGCATCAGTATAAAGGACAACATGAGGATGGTGAATGGGGACAAACCTGCTGTCGAATTTGAAAGTGGGAACCAGAAAGGCAGACACTGTGCATGTGCTGGTTGTGATGCTATCATGACCATGGTTCAGGATTCTCAATACACCAAATACAGAAAAAAAACCTACACTTCAGGAGAGAAGGAGTGATTGTTCTGACAGAAAAATTTGACAAGATAAAGAGCTAATCCTGTCAAGGGGCTAAACAAGGCCAATCTGGTTAAATAACTGCATGTTTTGGGAAAAACTACCAATGGGTGCAAAAAAGAGCTGGAAAAAGAGCTTCGAGATGTACTGGGTGGTGCAACATACTTCCACTTCTCACTGACAACAAGCCATTGGAAGCCCTGAATCATAATCACTATAAGGAACTGTCATTTGAACCACTACATGCTACTATGAACCACATTTCAAATACATCAAAGAACTTCCACACCACATTAGAGATGTTAAAGTTCTCATCACCATCAAGCAACTAGCTGTGCTGAAAGAATGTCGTTATAATGTGCTATTAAGTTCAGCCAAAGAGGTGTTAAACCTGAAGTTCATCAATGAGCTGAAAGACTCGATCCATCCTCCACAAGTGGCTATCTTGTATCATTGTGGACGAGTCACATACAGTAGAAACGTAAAACGTTTTTACCTGGCAAAAGGTAAAAACCATCAAATATCAATTTCGTATGATTCCTTGGTATAACCTTAAGGTGGCACAACTGGGATTTGTTTGAGCCACACCGCCGCTGTTTGATCACAAAAAGCGTTGCGGCAAAAAAATTTAATTTCAAAAAAAAATTCTGCAGCAAGTCTAGGGATATATTAAAGTTTCTTTTGATGTTTGAATCATTGGGCAGGAGTACTCTCCAGTTGCTGTCTTCACTCTCACGTTACGTGCTTTACCATCTTTACCGGGATACACTTGTAGGATATGTCCGATGATCCACTTCCCTCTCACTGCATTTGGGTCGCTAACAGCCACTACGTCACCAATACAGACGTTTCGTCGCTTGACGAGCCATTTCTTCGACAGTACTAAGGTGGGTAAGACATCTCTGGTTCAGCGTTTCCAAAACAAATCCACGACCTTTTGCACGAATTCCACCCTCTTGCATGTGTTTTTTGGTGCTCTGGAATGGTCCTTGTGGTACCTCTGACGTCGCTCTTCCCAGAAGTAGATCATTTGGACACAAAAACGATCCATTGTTGGGGTCGTTAGGGATGTGGCCGATTGGGCGTTGGTTCACGAGGTTGGCTACTTCTAAGAAGCACGTGTACAGCTCGAACGGTGTTAACCTTTGTTCTCCAACAGCTGTCTTCAATGCCTTTTTGCAGGTTTTGACTAGTGCTTCCGCGCAACCGTTCTGGTGTGGGGCTGCAGGTGTCGTAAATATCCACTTCAGGCCTTTCTCGGCGCAGAACTCTTGTAGCTGTCTTGCATCGAAGCTCTCTATCGTTTCTCGTAGCTCTCTCTCAGCACCGACCATTTGCGTTCCGTTGTCACTCATAATTACTGCTGGACATCCTCTGATGGAGAAAAATCGTCTGAGTACTTGAATAAATCCCATGGCTGAACAGTCTTCAGCCATTTCCATGTGCACTGCTCTTGTATTAAGGCACGTGAATATCACTCCATAGTGCTTGCATGTCTTGTTTCTTCCGACTTTACATGTGAAGGGACCAAAGTAGTCACAAGCTGTATAATGGAATGCAGGGGTATACGGTGCAAGGCGCAAACTTGGCAGACTTGACATCAGCTGTTCTTCCGCCTTGTGTGCTAACATTCGGCAAAATACACACGTTTTCTTCACGACTTTGCTGAGCTTGTTCCCTTTGATGATCCAGTACTTCTTCCTTACCTTCGCTGTAGTAGCAGCGACTCCACTGTGACCATGCATGTGTGTGTGCGCGGTCACCAAGTAAGATACTCTGTGGTTTCCTGGAAGTAGTGCTGGGTGCTTTGCGTCATAGGTTACTAGGGCGTTGTCTACTCTACCTCCTACTCGTAGGACTCCTTTACAGGGTTCGTGCAGGATTTTCATAAGCAAATTCAAGGAGTTTTCAAGGACCAAAACCAAAATATTCAAGGAGCTTTAAATTAATGGACCTTTGCAGGTATTTCATCTCTTCTGAGAAAATTCAAAGTAAATGTTACGAATTAACACACTGTAAGTACACATGTTCGACCATTTCTATGCAACGTAATAAGAAAATAGATATTACAAACTAGAATAAATCATTAGAACCAATGCTAACAAAATAAATAGCTTTCAATAAGATGAATAGTCACTATAGCTTGCTTCTATACATGTAGATACAAAAAGCTTTGTGTGTGACGTGATTTTAAAATTTTACTTCAATTAAGCCAGTCAATGTCATTGAACCATTCACAAATCATTCCTGTAAGATAAAAAACAAATTTTAAGACAGGGTCACACAAAACATTGTTTGTACTGAAGCCACAGTCTGAGAATTATCGAAGGTGTCAGAATGGTTCTACAGTTAAAATTCCAAACACTGGTCTTTGCAACTGAAACAAGCTTAAAATTCTTCTGTTCTTATTTGTTATTATGACTTCCCCAAAGCCATTTTATTCCACACCAGCTAGGGCTTCATGCTATGTTTTACCTAACCACAAAGTGCGCTTACAGGATATCGCCCTGAATGATCGGCTTCCTTTATGCAAAGGCATTGAAACATGAAACAGATGAAAACATTTATTTTTATAACATTTTCTCTAACATTTTGCCATTCTAATCAACTTTTCATACATGATTGTATTTTTAGCATAATCTTTAAAGTGAGAGTTCCGATAATGTAAAGTTTTACCAGTTGAAACGATCTTTGGATATAAGTTAACACATCTTAATCTTCTTCTTGAGTTCTTCAACCCTATCATTAATTTGAAGGGCTTCCAGCTCCATGTCTCTAATTGTTCTTTTAAAGCTGTTGTAACATGAACAATCTTCCGTTCTTGCTATGCCAAATCCATGAGTTTGTCCACACTTTGCTAGTTTAGTTATTTTACCTTTTTGGTATGTATATCAGTTATTCCTTCTTTACTTATAAAGGATAAATATTTATGTTCAAACCGATTTTTTTAAAAGGAGATGTCCAAACGACAAAAACTAAGTTCGGGGAACACATTGTTTGAGTTTGGATTTACGCGTGAGAAAGAGCAGAATCCTGTGACAAAAACAAGGCCGAAGACCGTGCACAATGTCTAAAAAGTGTGATCGAGGCATACAGGGGAGATCTCCCTTCCCCCGAGTTAATTGAGTGGGAAGTGCAAAGGTGGATAGTCAGCCTCAAACGAAAATTCGCTACTTTGGAAAAGATGCCCCGTACTGTCGCACAAGCACTTAGGGTTTGCGATGAGATTTATTATCCCAATCTTTACATCCTGTTAAAGATCTTTTCCACAATCCTATCAACGTCATGTGAGTGCGAACGAAGTGCAAGTGCTTTAAGGAGGTTAAGCACTTACACGAGGGCTTCTATGGGTCACGTTCGTTTAAGTGCATTGGCGATGATCCACATCCACTATGACACATGTATTTCTATCGAGCAAGCAGTAGACATTTTTGCAACGATGCATCCAAGAAAGATGCAGCTTGGATCTGTTTTGGCTTAATTAAGTTTGCATAAAAAAGTCATAATGCAAACAAAAGAAAAAGTGAGTCGTGAATTGTTTTCGATATATTTAACACTGAACATATGAAAATAATAAATGTTAAGTTTAGTTCTATTTTAGTATTTTATTGAATAGCATGACTGGGATTAGTAGAAAACGAACCCCCCCCCCCCCCCCCCAAGGTCCTAGTGACGGGCCTGTTTTGTAAAATTCAACGCCTTTCCAGTTTCACTGTCTGCATGAATATTGGACGATTTCTTTCTCAGTAAAAGTGTTTGTGAGTATGATAAATATTTTCCAAATAAACAAGAGGGGTGGGGGTGGGGGGTGATCGGAAGGTATTGAAACGTTCCACAATTTGCATCAGGTGCTAGAATGCACAACAACATGACAAACTAAAACAAAGGAGCTACATCATGCATCAATGAGTTGTCGACCACTGTATCCGGCTGAAAAATATACTGATTTGAGGCTAATATTTTACAGCCGTAAAATGATTCAATGAATTTGAAAACGCTATATCATATCACCTATTACCTAAACTTAACCATACTAATTTTTAAACAATATTTATCGAAGGGATCTTTAAGTATTGCAGTTTATGTAACAATAGAACGAAATTTGCGCAACAGAAGCAAATTCAGCATGTCCATATACATGAGTTCGGCTCACTTTTCTCAATATCAATTAATGTGATTTCTCTCGTCTCTTTCAGTAGCCAAATTTGATATCTTTACAACAATTTGAGATGAAAAATTAACTTCGATGTGCTACTTTCTTTTTAATTGTAGGGGATTTCAAAAGGTGTTTTGTTTACGCTCGATTTTTGCAGTTAAAATCTCTCATCGATGATATTTCGAAAACGCTCTCTCAGAATTTGATTTAATTCGCTAGAGCTAAAGGCAATGATGTTAACTAAAAGATCACAAGAGCATTTTTCAAGAATAAGCCTAGAACTCATTAAACTCGAGAATGTGTAAAAAGGGGAATTCTTTTAAGGCGTCGCCATAATAGCGCCGATCTCCATATAACATACGTCATCATAAACTTTGATCTTTGTCTGGTAAGGGTGCAATACTTAATTTACTATCAGACTGCTCATGAACAAATAGTTTTCACTCAAAGACGACTGGTAGCTCTACTTGAAAATTGGGTCGAGCCACCTTAAGTGAAAGAAAAATCTAGCCTTTTTAAGCTTACAGATTTCGAGACCGCTACAGTTTTTCTAATGAAAGATACGGCCATTAACACACTGTAGACATTCGTCTTTCCTCGAAACAGTCCCACGAACGTTCACGTTATTCTCAAATTCACAATAAATTTCCGAAAAACGATAAACGTTTTAAAGAATCTAACAGCTTGTATAAGCCTCAAAGTAAAGACTACCGAAAGATCACTGAAATCGCATTTGTAAATGCTTGTCACTTTCGGTCGGTTCGGTCTTTGTCGATGTGTAGAGTACACTAGTAGCGAGTGCTAGTTCGAGAAAGATAAAAGTAAGTTAAAAGGAACTAACCTTTTCCTTCCAGTAAAGCACATGGAAATTCTAAGTGCGAAATCCTTCAGCAAACTTTACAAACAGCGCGCCAAACTGTACCAACTGACGAACTGACGACGAGACTTACGTATTAGGCGTCAGTCGGCCTCGGTGTAAGCTCGATGTTCGCTCGGTATACTCGTTAAATGTCCGTGCTGACAAGGTACTTCGTTTGTAGAAGGGGAGGAGTGGGTTAATGCTCTGGCTACCGGAGGTTGGAAATACCGTAGAAATATCTCCCTTTAATCTTATCTATGACTGTTCTTTTCATAAATGCGAGTTTATTAGCACTCAGTTTTATTTGTATATTTGTTTTATCTCTCTCAGACAACTTTTTTTTTACACAACAAACTTTCTACGCTACCCTCCCTAGCTAGTAGAGGTTTGGCTGTCGTGGTCGCCATTTTTGTTTGGAGGTAGATGTAGAGGAAGACGTTCGCACAAAATCGCAACAAAACACTTCATTTTCTCACGTAGGTATGTCATAAATGCATTTAAATTTGAGATAAGTTGTCTTAATTATATAGGCAAGTTAAAATGAGGTATATTTTTGAAATCATAAGCTGAATTTTGTGCGAATTCTGCAATGTTTACAGTCCATCAAAGATTCAAGCCCACCGAAATATAAGCTTAACTTAGTTGAGAAATTAAGTTTATAAGTTCTTAAGTCCATATTTTATCTGTTCAAATGAGTGAATTGAAAGTTTTAAATGTTTAGAAATAAAATTTGCTTTTGGACTAGTTTTAGATTGAAGGAAACACTGTAAATTAAAGCATTTGAAAGCCTTTGGTTTTCAATCAAAAGTAAGAATTGGTCAATGTCGCCTTATACTTGTAGCTCTTGCAGCAAGTTAGCTACACGTACTCTTGGCGGGCGCGGTGGGTAATTTTGAAATCGTTTAAATTCACTGTTTGGTTGTTTTTCTGGCTTCTTTACTAACAAAGTGGTTGGGGGATGTGTTTTTGTGGCAATACATGTACCAGTCCTGTTGGATTGCCAGCAAAAATAGAGTGTTTCCTAATATGAATGTAAAACAATGCCTTGAAATGGCCACTTCAGTGCCATGTTGTCTGTAATAACGTCAATTCCTGGCATAACCAAGCCATTCCATGACCACAGTATTTCACAGTCATATGAAACTTGCTGCAAGGTCTGCTTTTATAGTGGCACTAAATTTCAAAGATAAGAAATATAAGGTGTAGGAAGTTTAAATTATAAGTTTCTGAAAACTTCAGTTATTCTGGCTACAGTCTAGCTATAAACTACAAAACATTTTGACAGGTCTGCTACACTTGTATTAGAGATTATTGGCTCTGGGCATCAGTGGGTTAAATAAGCCAATAAGATATTAAGAATTTAAACAATGTAACCAATTCAAATGTTGGTCTATTTGTATATGTAATAGGACTCCATGCTGTCCAATTTAAAAATAATCTGGATGAAAAAAATTTCAAAGACTGCCAAAATTGGATGAGGCCACAGGCTGAGTCCAATTTGGCAGTCTGAGGAATTTTTTGTATGAAGCCTGGATAAGTTATCCACCAGATAAGAACTATAAATTATATATTTGATGGATAAGGATTTATCCAGCAGACAGTGCTTATCCAGGCTTCATACAACCAGCTCTACATGTACATGTATATAATTATATTAGATTTCTGGTAAGATGCATTTTGGACACACAAATAATGAATTTTATAGAAGTTTATAATTCAAATTCTTATCTTTATAACTGCAAATATTTGTGTATCTGTAGACCTTTCCTGTTACAGACTAATAACTACATGCAACATTTTACCTACTGTATTAGCTCAAGTTAGATGCTCTGCCAAATGACCAATTTTTATTGTTTCTATCATTCTGTGGTCACTTACTAGAGGAGCTAATTCTCATAAGTAACCATCTCATTGCAACCACTCAAATTGACTGTATTGTTTTGTGCACGCAAATCATTCTATACAGCTTATACTAGATGTTTATCTTTTTTCAGTATCCAATCGCACTCCTCAGAAATCTCTCAATCTTTCATCACCATGGCAACAAGAGCAGTCAATCAAATCCTACGCAGATGTCTAGTTTCAAAGCCCCACCCTTCACCTAGAATTCTACAATCACGTTACTTCCAGCTTAGCATGGATTCTGGTGCTATTCCTGGCAAACCTGCAAGCAAAAGCTTTGGGTTGTTGAAAGTTATTTTGTTTACTGTACCCTTTGTGTACATTGGATCTGTCATGTCAAGAGAGGGTGCTGCATGGCTGGAAGAAAATGAAATCTTCTCTCCAGAAGATGATGATTGAGACCTTTTTAATTGTACATGTATAAATTCTCTGTGGACACGAACAATTTATTTAAATTTGGAATCAAAATTCATACGTCAGCTGTACATTATACAGATTGGAAGGATCTCTGCACTGGCCAGGAATCAGCCAACTTAGTTTTTAAATAACAAGAGAGGAAGTTCAAACATCAAGAGACTTGTTCCACAGCCTTTTATATATTTTAACTGTGAATAACTTATAATTTCTCAGACACAGTAATTTAAAGTCAGGTTAGAGTAAGCACTCCTGTCCTGTGCTGATCAAATTTCAGTGCTGTTTTTGCAATAGTGATGCTGACAGTGATGTAAATGCAAGCCTTTGTCATTTATGTGCCAACTATGATATTGATTCACTGTTATTTCACAGGACTTATGTGTGACTAGACCAAGCAGGAGTATGAATAGATGCAAAAATTAAAACACCTCCTGCTTTGTCCTTGATATTTAACATTAAATTATGAAGTTCTTTTGTGTACAACAGAGACAGAAGCTGCATATACCTGTAACTTGTCATAGAAGTATACAATGTAGTTTTATAGTCTTAGTAATCTCTACCAATATCTTCACTTTTGGTTGAGCTGCATAATCTTGGGGCCTTTTGCCAGACAAAGATTTTACATTGTTGGAAATAATATACATGAAAACTCTCAAATAGGACTCGCCTAAAGGCTTGTCCTATTTTGAGAACTTTCAAAACATTACTCATACCTATTAATTCCGAATTGTACTCAAGATCGTGTGATTTCCTATACAAAGAGCCCAGTGTTTAAGACACCCGTGTTCAGGGGAAATGCTAGCCTTGCCTTGCTTGTTTTTGTTACAGTGGTACAAGGTCTGGGTGATCTTAGATTGCCAAGTACAAAGGTTTGTATGGTGCCATTTGTATTAGGCAAATCTAAGGCCACCCAGACACAGACCATTGTAACCAAAACAATCGAGGCAACTTGACAAAGATAACTTACATGTAGGGTAAGGATGATTCTTTTTTGTTTGTCGTGTGTTTTAATGTTTTGTTTTGTTTTGTTTTGCTTATTGATGTTGTTGTGGTTTTTGTTGATAAGTAATAGAATTATCCTTGCAATAAATTACCTTGTAAATGGAGTATTTAATTAATAAACATCATTTTGACTCATTCTATCCCCTTTTACAGTTCTTACTCTCATTGTTAAATTGTAAAATGGAATTATTTATAATTCCAAAAAATCTTTGAACTGTTACCTAAGTAAAATTATCACTGTTTTCCTCATGTAAATCAAGATTAATGTTTTGAAGATGTGTCAATCCTAAGCTTATGACTAGTACAACAATGCTTTTTTTTTGGCATTCACTCGACTGTCCATTCTTGTAACAGAGCACCTTGGTAATCATTCCTCCCTTTCCAGGTAGCTGTAAAACTTCACTCACTTTTAGCTTAGGTATATCTGATCTTAGCATGCAGTGTTTGAAAGGGAGGGGCACCATCAAGATAAAAAGACCCATTTTTTTTAGAGTGAGCTATTTTTGGCATGCATGCACCCAAAAAATAATTTTAGAATGACTTTTATCTGATCTATCGTACGCATAAGAATGGTTGTTTTCCTTATCAAATAAATTTTCTCAGAAGAAGAAGAATTGATCCAACTGAAAGGAGAGGGGCACCGCAACCCCCCTCCTGCCCCCCCCCCCCCCCCCCCCCCTAGGTCCCTCCCCTGGATCCGCCACTGGCTTGTTACAGGGTGTATATCCAAAAATTAATCGCTGTATAAACAAGGCAGCTTGTCGCGTTGATATTCGTGTGGTTTTCAGTATAGTTTCAATAATTTATATTGTTTTCCTTCGGGTGAGTCTCGTAGGTTTGAGGCCTTTTCCCCAACAAGTTTTTCTCCAAGCCATATGTATCTGTTGGTACAAGTACAGTCGCCAACCAAGCAGCTCAAATATATTATAAAAATATTTTACAGTCATGTGACGATTAATTACGTTGATCATGAATTATTGAAAAACAAAGCTAACATAAGAATCTCTATTATTGTAAAACCCTTGATGTACTTCAAAACGGTACGTAACGCGGTAAAAATGCCGGTCAACGTTTTGCGCGTTCTTTTTTCCCGCGCGCGGGCAAAAGTTAATTTTGTCAATTTATCTATGACGTCACACGTACTGTTGTTTGTTTGCGTCAGTAAAGAAATTTATAATCATATTTATATAATTATATAATGGAAAAAGAAGAGTCTCCAGGTTCTAGCAAAGAAAAGATTCCTGTCTCTGGCAAGAAACAGGTATTTACACAATGGAGAAACTACCAAGAAAAAAAGAAAAGAGCCGATAACGCTAAACAAGAGATTTCAAGTGAAAATTTTGAGATTGAGGCGAAAAAGTTGAACCAGAAAATTAACGAGCACGCACTGCGCAAAGGACAAGATGGAGGAAGAATATCATCTGCAAGCAGTTCTCAAGTGAGTTCCTTCAGTTGTTCCTGCTACTGAAACATGTTGTCGCAACCTGTTTCTTTATGAACATCATTTATAGAAGACTTTTCAAATTTTCGCAGATTTTAATTCATATTAATGATTCTTTTGTTTACTTTCTTTCTTCTTTCTTTCCTTCCTTCCTCCCTCCCTCCCCCCCCCCCCCCTTCTTCCTTCCTTCCTTCCTTCCTTCCTTCCTTCCTTCCTTCCTTTTTTTCCTTCTTCCCTCTTTCTTTCTTTCATTGTTCCCTCCTTGGTTCTTCTTACTTTTCCTTTTTGTTCTCCTTTCAGCATTTTTTTTCCGCCAGTTTTGTCTTTCTCTTGATTAAAGCTATGCTTTCTCTTGTTCTACTTCGACAATGACTTTCAGGTATCATCATCCGATCTTTATTCACAGACAAGTCTAGCCAAGGCCAACAAGATGAAAAGTCATCATATCGACGTAAAACCTTGTACAATCCCAGTCGTAGAAGAGAAACAAGATACAGACAAAGAGCCCGAAGACGAGGATCACGGAGAAGAGGGGGATGACGACCAAGATAAGATGTTGTGGATGGACTTAGACCAGGAGTTTAACAACCCGCGTACAGCGCTAGCCTGTATAAATCTTCCTAAGAATTCAGATTTTAAAGGTTTGAGGCGACGACGTCCCCGCAAATTGAAAAAAACTGTGCGTTTTCTTGAACCCAAAAGTAAATCAGAATGCGACGAAAATTGGTTGGTCTCATCAGGCAAAGAAAGTGAACACAACGAGCAAGAAGAGTTTTGGTGAGTTGAGTGAGAATTTACGGACATGATATAATATAACAACCATCGCACAATACGCAAAATATCTGTCTCATCATCACTGAAGGAAATTAAGAATTCAAAAAAGCTAGAAGAAAGAAGAAAGAAAAAATAGAAGCTAAGGGAAAAAGAAAGAACATAAAAAGGGGAAAATAATAAATTAACTAATGGAAAAAAAACATATATAAGAAAAAGAAAGAAAGAAAGAAAGAACTATAAGTGAATACAGTAATGAAAAGGAAGAAACAAAGAATTAGAAACAAAGAAAGAAATTAAGAAAGAGAGCTAAAAAGAAACAAACAAACAAACAAATCTAATACAATAATCTTGAGAGTTCTGTTTCAAATTTCTATATAGCAAAGTATCTTCACCAAATGAATATTTTGCGCCAAATCCAAATCCGCTCCGACGATTCTTCGACAATTCAAGTCACGTGACTGAGGATGAGCAGCGAGTATCGGACCCAGGCAAATGGGCGTTCGATGTCCTTGCTTTTCCTCAATTTAGGAATGGTATACCATTTTGCAAACCCCAAGAACTCTTACGTCGACGGCCCTCACTTCCACCACCACCACCTTCTCCACCACTAAAACCAAAGGTACGTAGTATTGAGGGGCTACTTAACAAATTCCATTTTTCGTATCTGTACTCATATAGACGCATAGACGTCGTCAAAATGTGATGAGAACAAACAAGCCCTGGGCAAGAGAATCGAAGATGAAGAGAAGGAATGGCGCGTATTAGGTCTTTGGACAATCATATGCCCCGTTTGATGCTATTTTTAGAGTGAATCTGATTGGTTAAGAGCGCACGAGCTTTTGCATTGCCTTAAGATCACAATGGCGGAAAAAGGGTTTATAACATTTGTCGATGAAAAAGAGTTTAACTTTGAGAAAAAGGGCAAATAGAGTACAAAAAAAATCGAAAATGGTCTTGGTTAAGTCGAACTTGTTTGGAAGAGGAAGAAACAAGTGTATGTGAGGAAGCCAACAAGTTGTTCGGAGGAAGAAATAAGTAGTTCTGAGGAAGAAAGTGGGAGTTCAAAGCCGGGAAGCCGAATGTGGTAGTTCAGAGGAAGAAATTGGAGGTGATATTTCAGAGCAAGAAGCAAGTACTTTGGAGGGAGAAAGAGGTAGCTCGGGTTCACATCCGCGCGGTCATGGTGACGGGGTTCTAAAAATAGCATCAAACGACGCATATGATGGGTCACGGGGTTTCATTCCTTTTCTTACCTCATTTTCTCTTGCCCTGGGATATTTTTAGGCTAGAAAGCTGACAAGGCCCTGGGAACAAGAATGCGCTGGTAGCGAATGCAGTGAATCGAATAAACCGCGCGCTGCGGTCCAGTTGTTCTAAAAATAGCTCCAATGCGGGCAACACGTAAAGACTCGGTGCTTTTGCTCTCTTGCCTCAATAATCTATTTTCATTATTTGCTTTAACAGCTAAAGCGGTTTTCGTACGAGTGGAAAACTGACCGCGCCGTACCGTGACAGTACTGTAATGTCTATAACAACATTCGAAATTCTTGTCGTAACCGTGTCGTGCATAACGTTATCATTTTATACTTTTAAGGTATCAGCAGAAAGATTGGAAATATCACCATCAACAGAACGGGCTATGTTGGAGTTCGAACTAAAAGGACCCAGTCGTGAGTCTAAACCGTTTACAGGTAGTCCCCCACAAATACCTGAATCGCACATTGTGCAGACCCTACCGAATGTAATTCCAAGATACGAAAAAGAAAAACGCCCCATAGAACATTTCCACTTCATTGGCGACGAACCCTCTTACGCGGAAGAGAAAGGCCTGGATTATATTTTATCGCAAGGTATTATGGGTCTCACCACGAGACTGATGGGAAGAACTAAACCAATAAACGAAGAAGAGATGGTGGATCCTTTTTGGTGTAGAAACGAAGAGGACAACTATTTAGATGGGCTTCCTGAGAGGGCTTTGGAGGACCCAATGTATTTGTATCCCGAGGACCCGTTATCAGCCTTTAATAAACTTCTGGAAGGATTGTTGTAGAAGATTTTACGGGCACGTTACTTTTTATTTATAACGTATTAAAAATTGATTCAAATTTTTATCTGCCTATTTCATTTCTGTTGTAGTTAATAACGGTAATTTGGTTTCAAAGATACATTCTTCCACCATTTTTTCCCCATGAAACAAAAAATAGTGGTGTAACAGTTAAATAGAAACATAAGAACTGATTGACTGTTAAAGATAAACTATTAATTAGTATTTGTTTCACGGGTTACGGTAAGTAAAATCACTGTCATAAAAATGGATGTGCAACAGAATATAATAGTTCAAGCGTAAGATTGTCATCATCATCATCATCATCAACAACAACAACAACAACAACAACAACAACAGCCGGATTGGAGCCTTTTGTCAACGGATATCACTCCTATTTTACGAGTAACCGGTAAGTTAAATTACACTAAGAACAAAAATCTACTAAGAATATCTCGTCTTCACAACCCTCGCCACTCATAAAGGTACCTTTCCATGCGAGCTAAGACAGCGCAGTTCATCATGTTTCTAAATTTTCTTTCAATAAAAATCTTTTGGTGGTTCTATATACGTCTGATATTTAGACTTCATCAATCTATTGTATTTAAATTACAATGAGCCCACCCCATAATGAGCCCGCAAACAAACAACACAAGTATAAAAACAACAGGATCCATTTTACGAACTACAGAGCGTAGATATTTGATTAGTCTGTAGAGCGGGCCTGATGGACGTTCGGGCCAAGGTTCGTTCTGTTGGAAGGAAAGAAAATGGGAATTGAAATAAAAGAAAGGACTGGTGACAGCGCAGCTTTCCTAGGAGCGCGAAACGCACCGCACCGTGCTGTGACCACATCAGTGCCGTTCTGCCACTGTGTTCCTTTTAGGAGTTTTATTTTCATCTTGTCTGATCAACGTAGCTGAGCTAACTGTACTACGGAGCCCGCTGGGTAACGAATTCGAGCATGCGCTGTAGAGACCTATCTGCATTTTGTGACGGACTACGAAGAAAGGACAATTTAAAGCTTAGCCTGCGTGGCTGGCGGTTTAGGGGGGAAGGGGGAGAAGAAAGGAAAAAGGAGAGGAGAAACCTTAACCGCCAGCTACGCAGGCTATTTAAAGCTCGTCTGGCTATGCCGCCGGGTAACAAGGAAGTGAGAATCACGATAACCGGATTCGAACCTCGAACACTGCACGTTTGTAACGCTCACACAAAACTAATCTTTTTGGTGGACGCCCGTGCCTTGTTTTCATATTTAGTAATAGTACTCATTACACGTGAGGTGTATAAAAAAACACACCGAGTTCCACGGATTTGAGAAGGTCGAAACAAGGGTTTGAAAACCGCAAGACTTCAAAACTGGAATCATGAGCCCCGCGCACTAACGCAGCCCTTGATGCTAACTTTAGAGAACATTCCTTTCCCTGAACCACGATAATACACAAACACACAGTTCTTAACGATAATACACAAACACACAGTTCTTAACGATATTACACAAACACACAGTTCTTAACGATATTACACAAACACACAGTTCTTAATGATAATACACAAACACACAGTTCTTAACGATAATACACAAACACAGTTCTTAACGATAATACACAAACACACAGTTCTTTAAAACGATAATACACAAACATACAGTTCTTACCTTAGCATAACCAAAATGATTCAGCCATCCAATCAGAGTGGGTTCGGTTTTCTCTAGTGCTGGGAGATATTCACCTACAGTCTCTCGCTTCCACCAATTCTTAATTAATCTTAAAATAAGACCTTTAATTAACATTGGTACTGCTTAAACAAGGAAGTCAATGTTGATTTTTGGTACCCTTTAGAGGGATGCCTCAAACTAGAAATTCCACCATACATACCTTGAATTATGCACAGCTTTAAATATATTCGTTGTATTCTTATGTAGTCTAGTATAGTGGTATTTATATAGAGTAGCACGTATATAGCGTGGTGGTTTATTAGGAAAAGGGTTCTTGCCCATAAGGTCAAGCACATCTTGTTGGCCTTGAAGCAGTCGGTATGTTAAATGAACAAACCATGCGTTGTGTTGATAGGAGCCTAATGCAGCAAACCACATTTGCCAGTCAAGGCGAGGCTGGTGGGGTGCTGTAAATAAATACAAGAGTCAGAAATGTGGTCACAAACAATGGTATATTGTAATAATATATGAATGTCAGTATACACAGTAATGAATTATGGCAAATGGCAAAAATATTGACTGCTGGGCTGAATATAATAAACAGTCGTACAAAAACAGATCAGTTTTTGTACGACTGTGCAAACAGCATCGCATAGTGCCTCGTAGGACAGACTTTTCAAATAAGTGTAAACATAGTTAAACAGATACAGGAACAAGAATTTCGATTAAGAAGACAAACTGAAAAGAAAGAAGGAATAAGGGAAGGGAGGGAGGGAGGAAGGAAAGGAAGGATGGAGGGAGGGAGGGAGGGAGGGAGGGAGGGAGGGAGGGAGGGAGGGAGGGAGGAAGGAAGGAAGGAAGGGATGTAGAGAGGCAAGCAAGCATGCAAGCAAGGAAAGAGCAATGAAGTTGAATAAAAAAGGAAGTGAAGTGATAAAATATGAGGAAAGCTTGAAAAAAGGTGAATGAGAATAGAAGGGAAAAGATGATACCAAATTGTAAAGTACGGAAAAACTAAATATAGAAGAACGAAAGAGGAAAGATAACTGATATAAACTTACCTACAAATGGCAAAGGAGTGTCTAGCTTGACAGGTTTGTAAAGAAAGTCATATTCCTGAAAAAGAGTTTTAATTTTTTTTAGAAATTTAAAAACACTGTTTCTTTGTATTCTTTTTGAGACAAACAGATAATCAGATGGACAGGCAGACAGACAATTAGACAGACAGACATGCATAAATAGACAGACACTGAGACAAACAAAGACTGTTGTTACACCAATTACACTGATACCTTCCATGGGCCATGCACTGAATTGCTTCCTTCGATATTCAGCTCTGGTCTTCCACCAACTCCTGTCATGCTGAAATAAATATGGAATGATCAATAATCCAGTACAACTCATGATAGCTACATGTACAAGACCTTACTGAAATGCACTGATCAACCCAGCTTATTGCAGCATAGATATTGTGGTATATTAACATTAGTTTGTAAGGCACTCATGATCAATTCCTTAGCTCCTCCATATATAAAGTTATATATATCAAGTATTTCAAGTTTCAAGTTTTATTCAATATTAAACACTTAATTACATTATATACACATACCCCCGCAAATAACACCCTCGTTCTCAAGAATTTGTTGCCAGTCCATTTTGGTGATCTGGTGCAAAATCACCATCACTGACAGTCATGACAGCATAACATTTTAATAATATTACCTTCTGAATAAGCCATATGCATGGACAAGTTCCAAGTAGTCAACCCTATTCTTTATTCGTTTAATTACAGGCCATACTTTTTGTTGTGTTGCATAGTCAATATCAGTGTATGGGACCTAAAAATACAAGAAAATAACAAAAAAAAATCATAAAGTTAATGCATACAATCATAATACTGAGACAGATATAGCAAAATTTATGTGTATATGCATGCAGATTGACAGATTGAAACAACACCAGGAAGTCATTTTAAACATTTTTGTGTCCTCTTTATAAGGTCATTTTATTCTCAACATAATTTGTTGATGTAACAGACTGAGGTAGAACTAGATTCAATCTGAATCTGTTGCACATAAGTTTGGCACAAAAGTACTAACTACATCATTCAGTAAACAATAGAAAACAATAGAATTTGCATAGAATTGCACAATTTTATCATTACAAATATTTCAGGAATATACTGTTTGCACTCTAGTTTCTGAATATAGAACAAAATACGGCTGATAAGTTGCTGACACTTTTTCAACAGCTTACCAACACTTTACCAATAATTGACCGACAGTTTGCCAATAGTTGGCTAACAAAATAATGACCAACACATCTTTTACCAACAAGCCCCCAACAAGTTACAATTACAGAGAAAAAAGCAAATTCCCAACAAATTACAAACAAAGGAAAATAAGGGCCAACTAATGACCAACAAAAAGGAAATGTCAGCAAAAAGTGGGCAAACTCAAGATTTAATGGTAGTATTCCATCTTGGCCTTCCCCGGGGAGGTTTGGGAAAGGGGGGAGGGGGAGCAGGGGGAAGAAAGAAGAAATGTCTTATAAAAATGTGTTGTTTTTATGTGAGCTCCTTCTTCCTTGTAAGGAAATTTGTACTATTTGTACTTACCATATTTGGAAGTTGGAATAAATGTTCATTGTGAAAAAAGCGATTCCCTCCCCCTCCCCCACTGTCCCCCTTCCTCCACTGTTATTGGCATTCACAAGATAACAATCTCATTCAAAACACTCAACTGAACATTTAGCTTCTTTCCTTACAACTTTTTCTGCAACATGTGTGCAGGTTCAGGATCAAATACTACTGATAATCCGATATTTTTCTACTTACCAAACTAATAGCAAACATGCCAAGAGCTGCAAAAGAGAAAATGCACCATTGCAAAAGAGTCCATATTTTGGTCAAGAAGCCCCTTTCCATGATGCACCTATGGTATACAGAATTGTAAATGCAAATCATCACTTACTTTTTGGCTTCGGTCTTACTTTTTCTTCCTTTGGTCGTAACACCTCTTGATGAGGCAAGCTACACAGAGCAGATTTCCCATGAATGTAAAAATTGCATGGCACAGTTACAGCAAGAATTTTAGATGTTTTTATAGAGTCTGACATAACCACATACTGTAACTGCACTGACATGGTCACAGCATGGACTGTTTTACATTCATGTGAAAACTCCTCTGACTATATATAAATTATTGTGCTGATATTTGTGTGGTTTTATAGCTTTAGTAATTCCTTCCCATACTCCCTTTTGGGTGAGTTAAAGTGTACTCTTATGACCTTTTGCCTGACAACGTTTTTGAAATAGTAATTGTATATTCCTACAGACTATCTGACAGACTTTGAAAAGTCACTACCATTGACTACTGAGTTCAAAGTCTAGAATCAAATCTTCTTACCCAACAAAAGCTCTCAGTATTTCAATACACAGGGATCCCAAGCCTATCCATATGGTAATGGGAGTGTACTTCTCAACAGCATCAAAAAATTGATCTTTAGAAAAAGCTAAATGAAAAGTTAAGGTAATGTTTGAGTTGGATGATTGTGTTATGTATAATACATTAATGAGTTGTCAACAGTGACATAATTATAGAATTATGCACCAATGTACAATGCACTGAAGTACAGGGGCGGATCCAGGATTTTGAAATGGGGGGTGAATTTTTGTAATAATGTTAGAGAAATCAAATATTATTTTAATATTTGAGGGATTGGAAAAAGAAAAGAAAGAAGGGGGCTCAGAAAAAGGGGGGTGAAAATTCACCCATTTCACCTCCCCTGGATCCGCGCATGCAGTACATATAATTGAATTAATAAAAAGCCACATTTACCAAGTAACCCTAGTTTACAATGATTAATTGCTTTAATCTTAAGAAAACCTTTGCCAATCAAGTTTGTTTCAAAATCAATAGTACTTGTTGTACACAAACAAATTTCTCCACATGAAGCCGAAAATGAATGAAGAGACAATACTCCAGTTTCGAGTTCTGTGTTGCTCAGTATTAGCCTCGATTAGATGTGAGATATTCAAAGAAATCAAGCAAACCCCAGAGGAATTCTATAGCATTTGATTTGTTCATTTGTGTACATTCCATTATTTTATTCCCAACTAGGGTTAATCAATGACACAAAAGAATATATTACGTGGAGTTGAGGCTAACACTGAGCAAAATGAACTTGAAAGTGGAGTATTACCACCATAAATTGTAGCCTAGGCAATCCTCCCAAAAAAAGGTAGGAAAGAGAGATCAGAGGAGAGGGGGAAAGCAACTCAGACACATGATGGGGGAGGTACTACTATGAAGCCCTTTTCTCAGAGTTGAATTTTTGGGAGGATGCTGTTTAGGTAGAAAATTTCACTACAGCCTTTTTTTTTGGGGGGGGGGGGGGGGGTTACAATGTAAACATTTATAGTAGCCTTGTCTCAGCAATACAATGTAAATATTGAGAAGAATTTAAGGGCAAAGTTGTTTCAGAAAGAGTAGGTGAACAACCCCCCTCCCCCCAAAAAAAAATCTGCCCCAGAATGGTTATATAACACATGGAAAGTTTGACATCCAATAAATATTGATCTATTTGAATGTTAAATTATTATACTTACTTATCCTAGACTTGATGATATGCTTACTGGAGAATTTAAGATCAAACAGCTCTACCATCCAGTACACAATAAAACCAATCACACCAGTGAATATCATTTTGCTTATAACCCTTTTCAGCCTTTCCATCCATGTGGAAGATGAAAAGCTCAAGGACCTCCAATCATCCTCAGGAGCTATGAAAGTAATAAAGTTATCTTTGTGAATGGATTATTGGAAATGTGGGAGTTAATTGGAACAGCCAGGCACAGATGGTACTCCAAAATCAGACATTCTTGACAATATTATTTAGATGAGTCTCAAAATCATGGCATCTATACAGTTACAGAATTCAGTGTTTGCAAGTTTTTAAAGAATTTGTAGGAAATGGCTTCACACAAAAGTCTCAGGCGTAAAGTTATTATTAATAATAACATACCAATATTTAGAGACTTGAGATAATTAAATTTTAGCAAGTTCATGGTTACTAGACCTTGCTGAAACATCTTACAGTTAGAAAGCTATGTAACAATCAAGTACATGTAATTATACAACATCATTTAAGAAACACGTCCAGTTATTGGTTTGGATGTCTAATTCTGTACTTACCAAGAAATGATGGAAGGACAGCTTTTAAATGTTTATCATCTAAGATTGGAATAAGGGCAAGAATGGCCAGTAGATTAAAAAAGTTGTAATTTCCAGTCAAAATTATTAGAACTTGGAAAAACAGCTGAAAATTAAAATATCATAAATATTCAAACAATTTATATAATATATGCACACAACCTCAGTACTGAGCTACATGACTGATAGTGTATAAACATGCAGAAGATTGTAGAGCTCAAATAGCATGCCTGCTAGAAACACAATGCATGCAACATTTGTGTTTGTTTGTGTTGCTTTTGCTTTTTGAGTGACCTATGTATATGTTTCTCTACTCCAGATGCCAGACCCTCCTTTGTCATGCTGGATTTTAAATGGGCTTCCTGTGTCATGGAAAGGGAACCCAAATAAAAAAGCATAGAGGAAAAGAAGGGACCAGCATCTGTCAGACTAATAATATTAACATCTCCCAGAGTGTCTATCAAAGTACAAACACGGGGAGGGATTAGTACATATTAGTTAAGGAATATAAAACGCCCACGCATGTCTCTGTACTGTGATATAAACACGATGGAAGATGTAGAGCAAGAGAAAAGCAAGCTTAGGAACACGAGGCGTAGCCGAGTGTTTCTCTTGGTTTTCAAGTGCTCTACATCTTCCCTGGAGAGTGTTTATATCACAGTACAGAGACATAAGCGATCGTTTTATATTGCTTTTATAAAATATTTTCGACGTTTTTTGAGCGAGCCATGATATGTCTCTATCCTCTGATATAAACATGGTAGCCAGCCAATCAGCACGCGCATTATATCTCAAATATTTTATAATACACGTACAATAATCATGATACATAAACTTCGGTTACAGTAAATGTCAGTCGGTAATTCCTTGGGGAGGGGAAAGGTTTAGTTATTGTCCCATGAAAACTTGTGGGTTACTGGCCACTAACACATGCTAGTTAGCCAATCTGAGCTTTCAGAACTTGAAATGTTAATTAAAAGCACCCAGGAGTTGTTAAATTAAGTCTGTGGGGAGGGGTTGAAGTTTTTGGAATGTCACTTTTTGGATCATGACAAATTTGGTTGTTTTGGAGGTTGACTTTGGTACCATTGGCCTTTTAAATTCTTGGACTTTATCACTTAATTAGCTTCACTTGCACCTTCCTGTCATGATGGAGTACCCCCTTTTGAGACAGAGCATAAACTTACATTGTAAGACCAGGGGCGTATCCAGGATATTTCAAAGGGGGGGGGGATCACACTTTCCATTTTCCACCAAAGGGGGGTCACACTTCCAATTTCTCAATCTTTCTCCAGTCAGATTCTTTTATTTCTATCATCTTTTTCAAAGGGGGGGGTCACGGGCACCCTGGGACCCCCCCCTGGATACGCCCCTGAAGACAGATATACTGTACCTGGGAGTAGAAAGAGAAGATTCTCAGTGACCTTACTGGTGCAAAGAACAACCAACTAAGAACTATGAGGATGACATATCTAAAAACAAAATAATAGAGAATTATTTATATCTATTAAATATTTATACATTATGTTAAGTTGAATTTTGTTTTTTTATGTTCAAGTAAGTGATTTATTAATGGCAGTTCTACTGATGACTTAATCAAGTGCAGTTCCAGCAAGTTTTTGGTGAAGATTACTGTCAGTGATATACACGGCTTTCAAAATGGTGGACTTATACCGCGCATGTAACGTGAATATATATGATCAACTATGAAACACTTCCACCACAAGTCCATACTGTCTGGTAATTATTATTCAATTTTCATACACTGTTACAAATTCTGATTTTCTGATTGGTCAGTTTGTACTATGTGATGCGTGATTATGATGCGGATGACCATGTTGGCGGTGTAATAGCCATGATGTAACGACATTATACAATGGCTATAAACCACAGTGAGAAAGAAAAAATGTTCCTGGTGATAAATTTGAGGATTTTTCGAAAAAAGAGAAGATTAACAAGCATATCTAAAACAAAAAGAGGACTGTTTGACATGCCTGTTTTTAAGGTAAACTCATTCAAGTTTTTGGAGCTTACTGAGATCAACATATTTCAACGGCTTGAAAACAGAGTTTGCCAGCTTTCCAAATTCATCTTAATATTTACTGTTTTTTAGACTGGTTATCCAAAACTTATCTCATAGAAAGTCTGTTGCCACAAGTTCTCTCAGATGGGGTAAAGAAATAATTTTATCAGGAATCAAAGAAAATGCCAAACAAGTACTTTCAACTCATCAACAAACAACAACTACTTCTTGTACCAGAGTTTAGAAGCGTTTTAATTACCATAAGTCGCCAGTTTAAATCAACATTCAAAACTCCAGCAATAATTTTCTAGGCCTTTCACTAACAGAGTGCTAGGTCTCAGTGCTGAATCACTTTTAACATTCCAAAAAAGTAATTCTTGATTATATGGACAATTTCAATTTTACAGAGCAAGTTGTAAACATGGATTCTGAGAACTTTTTATTAACTTTAACGTAATCAATAATAAATACATGACAACCTTCATTTATAACTATGATGGATTTCTACTTACACCAATACAATGCTCAATCTTTGAAACCAACTTGGTAACTGATGTGCATACCAGGCAAGTGGGCTTGGAATACACTGTAAATGAGAAACAAAGTTCTGCTACTAACTTATTCACTAATACTTTACATTTGATTACATGACCAAAAACGGGCTTTAAGACAACACTGTATTTACTCAGACTCTCTGCTAATTAAATGGCTTTGTCTTTCAAATGAAAGAATGAACAAAATAAAGGAAGGGAGGGAGGGAGGGAGGGAAGAAAAGAAGGAAGGAAGGAAGGAAGGAGGGAGGGAGGGAGGGAGGGAGGGAGGGAGGGAGGGAGGGAAGGGAAGAAAAGAGGGAGGGAAGTAAGGAAAGATTGATCAGTAAGGAAGAATGGAAGGGATGGATAGAGGAACACTAAAAAAAATGTAAATCTATCCATCCATCCATTAATTGATCAATAAAAAAAATCAAAATTAAATGTTTTTGAAGGATGAATATAAAAGTCAAGAACTGAGCTGTAAAATATGGCTGTATACCACCTACCTGTGATTCATAATGCCAATCCAATGCTGTCAAACCCCACCAAGTTGGACATTGACTATTAAGTTTAACAACACCTGAACAGAACATCAGACGAAATGCCAACCACTTCACAAGCCACAAAGTGATACTGTCATGGTGGTTGGACAGTGACCTACAATATGGAATTTAAATATATGGAGAGGTTTGAAATTACTTTTATTTAATTTCTATTTAAAAAATTTTCAAACCAGTTTGATTTTTGATTTTTATATTGTTCAGATTATATTATGAATATAACACAATGGCAACAAAAAAATGAAACCAGAAACTTTCAAAACCAAAAACAATTTCATTAACTACACTGACAGTGTAAATTAATTTTAGTTAGTTATGAAACATTTGCAATATTTTGATAAGTGTACATTTAGATAAAATGTTTGAGATGTATCCTGCAACATGCATAATGGTGATTGCACACTGTTTACATTTTTGACTGGGAACCAAGCTCCCCGGTTACACAAGAAACCCTTGAAGTAGATTTTCCCATTTTTTCAAACATTTATTAGTCAGAGGACAGAGACATTACTTGCACTAACCAAAGTTAATAGAGTGGAATGGTTAGGAAACCCATTGTCCTATCTTGTTGTTCACTTTTTCCAACCGTGATCGTGCACAAAACAAAAGCATTCCTGCATATATCAGCCAATCAGCCAATGAAAACGTTTGGGTCAGGTCAGTCAAGCATAATAAATGAAGGTAAAACAAAAGATTATGCACGGTCAGAACTGTACCTAACCTCCATGTTTGCTTCATTGGTCAGTCCTTTGAAGTTTGCTAAGTTTCATGATCATTCCCTCTATTAACTTTGCACTAACATGGTGAAAAATATTTTGAAAAAGCAACAGAAAGCCATTGCTCATGCCTCTGGGCTGTGATATTATAAACACTTTGGTGCATGTACATGTACATGTATGTACATGTAGATGAAAACAAGAGACTGAAACAGTTAATCAGCTTTCCCTTTTTATTCCTAAGGTTGTCAGTCATAAAAAACTTAGTAAGAGTTTGTTTTATAAGCTACAAAGGACAAAGGATTGCTGCCTGCTTATGAGAGGTGTTCACTTGGTGGAAGGGTCCCTCCGTAAGGAGATTTAAGTGTAATTATAATCAATTATTATTAATAAATAATTAATCAAATTAATTAAGGAAGGCCTTACTTTTTATGTCTAGAAACAAACAGGCGGAGTGGGGCTACCAGTATAGCTAGGAATCCTGTCTCCATTAATAAAATATCCCTGATAAATATGAACATTCAAGTAAATAAATACATGTAAAAAAGAATCATGTAATGGTATTCCATATGCCAGAAACCTGTCATGTACATAATTGCATTAATTTATTGCTGATATACCTTTACCTTAGTAATTGCTGAATTCAATTTGGCAAAAAAGTAGCATCTGAATCAATTGGGGATGGCAGCTATAATTGATCAGGGTGCAAAAACTACCAGCTCAACATTATTGGCAGCAGAAATAAGGTGTGACATGACAGGTTAGCATATGGACCTAAATTTTAATTCTCTGAAAATCAGTAATTTATTTACACTTTAAAATTCACATTAATTTGGAGACACAAGGACTAGTAAGAGTATGTTGTTTGTAATCCAAATTCTCCTTGTACGTGTAAATAGCATGTACATTGGGGAAAACCTGGTATTTGCATGATCAGATATAACTCAACACTTTGTACTATATATTAAACTTATCAGCTGCTTTCATTAAAAAAATAGGTTTTCATCTTACCATTGAAACCATAGAAATGTCTGGCCAACCTGGAAAGTACAATTAAAAGCATACTGTAGAACTGATTGTACAGTTTAATATATATTTAGTACTGAAAATGAAAAACTTTTTGACTGTGCTGTACAAGAACTTCACACCCATACATAAAATTAATGCTAATTTACATGACTGTATAATTTAGGATTTGCATACATGTAATTAGAGATCGCTTAAACCAATTTGAAACACTACAGACAAGCTAGAGCTCAACAGTTCAACAGGATCTTCAACAACACAAAAATAGCATGTTATCCCATATGAGATGTGTACCAAATGGGTTGACCCTTTAGATTGCTTTCAAGAACAAAAGTGTTATTTTATAAAATCTTACCTGATAGAGAGAGTAATAAAGATACCATAGCATAAAGAAAGTAATAGAGTCTCGCCATGTTTCCATTGATAATGCCAATAATGACAATATCATGCCCAGCAGAGACAAGAACTCCATTCCAGTTTCAATGTCTAGACCAAGATTAGGCATAAACCACAGTAGAGTAGGCTTGTTGATAAAGTTATCCCATGGTATAGCATACTCTATAAACAAATGAATGATATGAATGAATGTAAATAAATGAATATTAAATACAATTTCAATCAATTACACTAAATGATTGAGTAAATGAATAAATATACAACAAGCAACAAACTGAAGACATGAGCTGAGTAAATGCAAATGAATGAATGAATGAATAAACCAATACATTGTAAATGAAAGACTTATTGAACAAATATGAATGAAAGAATGAGTTGAATAGATTAATTTATTACTTAATTAATTAATGAAAAAATAAATAAATAAAACAGTCCTTATTTCCAGGGGAACTTTATATTGGAATATGGTGTTTATGTGAGGAATTACAGCTATTTCTAATATTATGCCGCACAAGCTCATAGAAATTATTCTGGAAAATTCTTTCAAAAGTATAATTTGAAAGTTAAATACATTCAGTGGCTAGAAATCATTCTTTATCTATGTACATACTTTTTTATATCTATGAAAATACTTTCTTTTTAGAAAGAGAGCATTTATCTCACGATATGTACCCACCCCACCCCTCCCCAACTAAAAGTTCTGAATGCACCATTCATTGCAAACCAAACAATGGTTTGTGCGCTGAATACCTTCCTTAAGAGCAATCTTAGCAGGCATTATACCATTACGTCCATAAAGACCTAGAAAATGAATAACAACAATTAGATGAGCAAAAGATAAATTTTAGGAACCTCATCTTTGAGTCCACGGGATCCACACTGAAGATGTACCTCGCCGGTCTGACACAACACGATCAACAAATAGCAGTAAATTTGTATCTAAATTCGGCAAAATTAACGTACCTGGGATTTGCACGTATAGCGAAGCAAATGCAAACAAATAAATGCTTGCCATCCCCCAAAGAAAAACATTTTTGACTAAAATTTGTTGACCTCTGTTTGCCATGTTGTGAGAATGTGTTTTGTTCCATTGAGCCTGCGTTTCTACTAGTCAGCAACAAGACCAATTCATCCACAGGTATCCCAGCAGATTTTGTACAATCATGGATCTTAAGATCAAGTGATTGAAATTACGTGCACGAGAAAAAATATCAAAGAGAAAAAATATTTTTTGTGTGATATTTTCAAAATGGTCTGGTATCTTTTGTGCCTTAATTTTTTTTTCTTTCGAAAAATGGTAAAATCTACTTGGGTGTCCTGTGTAACCGGGGAGCCTGGTTCCCAGTCGAACAGATGATCGGGTGGAAAAAACACGAAGCACAGAAACAATACTCGACATAATTCAAGTAAAACTAACTGGTTTCTCATTTAGTTAAGGTGAGTTATAATTCAGACAACAATTTTGATTTACGGCTCACAAATTAGAACATATATAAGGGGATTTCTTTTGGTTTAAGGCTAGAAATAACTTACAGTGAAATGAATCAGATCAACAGAACACTTCCTGTATGTTGATTTGATGATGTGGACAATTAAAATATCAAACTCTACATTAATTCTTGGATAACAAATGATTTATAGTCTTGTGTTTTTACGTGTTTTTACCAATTTGAGAGTGGTCGCTTACGAGAGAGATTTGTTATAGAGTTTATATGGGAAACAAAACGGGAAATTGAAAGGGTGTTCGCTAACGGGAGATGGTCAATACGAGAGAGATTTGTTAAAGAGTATATATGGGAAACAACACGGGAAATTGAAAGGGTGGTCGCTAACGGGAGATGGTCGCTTTAATACAAGAGAGATTTCTTATAGAGTATATATGGGAAACAAAACGGGAAATTGAAAGGGTGTTCGCTAACGGGAGATGGTCGCTTTAATATATGAGAGAGATTAATGTTATAGAGTATATATGGGAAACAAAATGGGAAATTGAAAGGGTGGTCCCTTACGGGAGATGGTCACTATAATATGAGAGAGATTTGTTATAGAGTATATATGGGAAACAAAACGGGAAATTGAAAGGGTGTTCGCTAACGGGAGATGGTCGCTTTAATATATGAGAGAGATTAATGTTATAGAGTATATATGGGAAACAAAACTGGAAATTGAAAGGGTGGTCGCTAACGGGAGATGGTCGCTTACAAGTTAGAGTGGTCGTTCAAAGAGAGTCAACTGTATTATAATTCTCCTTTTCAGGGCTGACTGATCACTAGCAAGGAGGCCCCCCCCCCCCCCCCAATATTTTTGATGCCTTCACTTCACAGTATACTTTTTAAGTTGTTTGAGCATGTCATTTTGTTATTCATGGTCACGGGAGGGGGACAAAACAGCAACAACACACAAAAAATTGATAAAATGCATTTAATACACCAAAGAAAAGTGGTAACAGCCATCAAATGCAATAAATATTGTTTATTAAACATTGATGCATCTCACATTTGGGTATCAGGCCATTTGAGTTAAAACTTTTCTTAGCAGTCTGAGTGAGTTTTAAACAAATTTCTATTGTTCTAGATGATTCTATCCCCCTTATAAATAAGCTGTGATGTCATAATGAAATAGGATAATTGCCAAATAATCTTACGTACCCCCACATAATAATTTACAAGTACACCAGAAAAGAACAATAATACACCTACAAACCTCAATCTTTTAGTCTTCAAAATCCCATCAATTTTCCAACAAAGACCTTTGGAAACAAATTTAGCTTAATTATGCACCCTTTGGTTTCATCACCCAGCGGGAGCCCCCAAAAAGAAAAAGAATTTACCTTGCTATGGCCCTGTCAGTCATTGATATCTTTGCTACTTATTAGTTAAATTCCATAACTGCTGAGAAATGAATGAAAGCAACACAGGGTACAATGAATTCATTTATCACTGTGAATTAGGACAATTATGCACTTCAGCAGCATTGATATCATACATGTCTCCCATAAGTGGACAGCTATCCTCACTCCTTTCCAACAAACTCAACACTTTTAACCACTAATAACCAGACACCTCTCATAAGGAAATACCAATGGGAGGTTCACTTATGGGAGAGTCAACTGTATAGTGATTATAGACGAGATTCAACAATCCAAGACTTTTCTTTGTAACTATCTTGTTACATGCCAGTATTGGCTATATGTTATACTGTACATTGTAGTTATTATTAGTAAAAATATTTACTGTCAGTACTACTCTTGTCAATATTGCAGATACAATGAATTTTCAAGAACTTATGAACAAAGCTACTGAAAACACCATTATTGCTACAAAACAGGTAATATGCTCTGTTAAGCAAATACCTCTACTAAGGAAACACCTCTGTTAATGAGACACCACAGGAGGCCCGATCTCATATTACATTAACAATTACTAAGGCTTTGTATGGGATTTCAGGCTGATTTGATGGATTTTAGCTGAGTTCTCCCACCACCTGGGAGAACTTAGCTAAAATCCATCAAATCAGCCTGAAACCGCTACCAGAGAACAATAAAAACACAACAAACATACCATGAAGGTTAGAGTTTATTTTATTCATTTTTCACAGAGTTATAGAAGAAAGACCAATCTCCCATACAAAGCCTTAGTAATCGTTAATGTAATATGAGATTGGGCCTCCTGTGGAGACACCTCTATCAAGGGGACACTTCTATTAATGGGAAACCTCTGTTAATGAGACACCTCTGTTAAGGGGAACACCTATTAAGCATACACCTCAGTTAATAAGAGGACATGTTTTGAGGAAATCAAGATGATGACTACCTCTACTTAGTAAATCACGTAGATAAGCGAGACAGTCTTTAATAAATGCATCTCTAAGAAATTCAAATGCCCCAAGTCGGGGAAGAAACTGTCAATCAAATGGTACAAAAATCCCCATCAAGGGGAAGATGTTGTCAATCAAATATATGAAAACCACCTCACGTTCCAGATAAAAAGAAACCAGTTTTTTGAAGAGCTGTAACATTTTTTGATATTCATAGTAAGAGTGAAAACACAAAGGGGTCAGTGACCTATGCAGAAAAACCAGTTATACAGAGGCTCCAACATTAAAGACTTTCATATAATTATATAAAAGGAAAAATATTCAAACTGCATGCTAAGCAGCATTTTTTTTTTTTTGGGGGGGGGGGGGGTTAATGTCTTCTAAATAAGTCTAAAAATATATAGTTTTTCACACCTCCAATCTTTTCTGCTCCTTCACCATGCAGTCTGCTTATTGACCTCCCTAGAAGCTAGCTTACCACAGGCCTCCCAAACTCTTAAATCAAATATCCCAACACACAGAACAGGTCTGAGGTCTGCATGTTCATGAATTTAAAAAACACTTATTTAATCCATATGCACTTGGTTGATTAGAAAGAAAATCCTCAACCTCTGTTGAAGATTAAGGAACACCACCATTAAGGGGACACTGTATATTCAATTGTTAATTGTGTTTGTTGATTGTAGAAAAAGAAAGCAGGTCATCTCCACAAAGACTCAACTCCAGGTGTTTCAAGCTCTGCTGTTCAGGCTTTCCTCGCCAAGAAAGAACAAGAAGCAAAAAGGAGACAAGGTTTGTACTGCTGTGTGTTTGTATTGCATGACTACAATGAAGATGTTGCAACATCATGACATTCACTTGTTTTCACATCCTCTTCTTGACATTGACAACATTTGTTACAGACTGGAGTGCCATTCCATGTCCTATCTTGTGTGCTAAATCTATCTGTTCTGTAATTCAATCTCTGTAATTGTAGCTCAGTGAAATTTTAAGAACTAGAGGACAGAGCACAAATGAAAACTGATTCACTGTATGAAATATCTTTTTGCAGCTGATGAAGAAGCAGCCAGACGTGCACGGATCCAAGCTCGAATTGAGCATGATCAGCAATACAAAAAAGGAACTAAAAGACAGAGCACTGACTCAGGTTTGAAGTCAACATTTTCTAATCCATCTCATTGTGAAGATCATCAAAAACCAGCAAAAGTACCAAAAAGAGAAAAGCAAGTATCACATGGAAGCGACAAAGTCAAGATCAAATCTTCTGCAACTTCTAGTACAATGAATTCAAAATCTGATTTTGAAAAAGAAAGAACAAAATCGAGTAAGCATTCAGAGAAAGCAAAGGGTCTAGAAGTGATGAAGGAAAAAACAATTTACGATCCATCTAAACCAGTGCAAAATGGCAACAAACCAAAGACATCTAAGAGTAAAAAAGTTAAAGCTAGACCCCCTCCACCAAATTTTAAAGAACTCCTTGCAATAGCTGAAAGAAATAAATTAGGTCTCAATAATATTAAAGAAAAATCTGTACAAAACAAGGCTAAAAATCAACATAAATTACCATCTAAAGAAACACAAATTATCAAAGAAAGAGATAACAAAGACAATCAAAAAGTAGCAAGAAAAGAAGAAAAGAGGAAATCTAAGGAGAAAATTAAGGAGCATAAGAGTTTTCCAAAGCCAAAAGCAACAGAAACAAAACAGAGCAAATTTGCCAAGCAACAGAGGGCCTATGAACCAATAGATAAGAAAAGGACCCCATCTTCTAGGGACATTAATGGTAGTAAACCTCCAAGGCCAGGCACTAATCTCAGAGGTTCTCATAAACCCACTTCTAGATTGCAGCAGCAAAGCACTTACAAGCCTCAGAGAAAATACCTGGGTTATTATGATGAAGAGGATGACGATATGGATGGATTCATAGACGACGAGGAAGTGGAAGCAGATGGTGATGTTTCAGCACATATTAGAGAAATATTTGGTTATGACAGGAGAAGGTGAGTGTCTAGATTGAAGGGATGACTACAAAAAAGTGACTTTATATCCATGAAGTTTTAGATATAGAGAAGTCCATTGAATGGAGAAAACGTGGAGAAAAAAATGGAGAAAACTTGAAAAATTGACCTAAAAACTCACTTAAACCATTTTTATAGGGATCTCTTTCATTATTGGAAGGATGGTGAATGTAGTCAGCCATCATTCTTGTAGTCATAGATATAAGACTTTGAGAACACTTTAAATACGAATTGGAAATTGAAAATAAGAAAATCTTCTACAATGTATATATACTCAGTTAAAATAGCTCATTACTGTACAAAAATTATGGACAATCCTTCTTACATTATGGGGCAAATATAGCTCATCTGGTTAGTGGATGGCCTTCCGAGTGGGAGGTCCCAAGTACGTTTAATCCCCAGTCACGTCATGATCACACTTGTTTTGACTTCACTCCATTCTGTGTAACATTAATTAGCTTTAAATCCCCTTAAAATGGAGCCTACTGATAGAGAGGGGCAGAGAGTGCACTGTCAGCTTCCTGAGAGACAGCTTCATACTGAAGGAACTACTAACGCTATAATATTAAATGTATCTTTACCATTCGAGGAGATTTGCTATTGGTGGGTGGGAAACCTAAAGTGCACGTATGGTTTTGGGTACACGGTATGGTTATTGTTAAGAAACTGACAATTTACAAGCCTACAATAGGCTCATGACCCAAGCATAATTTAAAGTCGTACATGTAGTGTGGTACAGTTATGCAGGGACAGATCCAGGATGATCTTCAGGAGGGGTGCACTGCCTTCAGGAGGGGGTGCACCATCATATAAATTGGAAGCGGCCGAGAGGATATCTTGAAAAAATATTTAAAAAAAAGGACATTGAAAAAAAAAGGACTCAGGAGGGGTTGCGCACCCCCCCCCCCCCCCCCCCGTACCTCTCCCCTAAATTCGCCCCAGTTATGAGAAAATTTTACAATACGGCACTATTTTCCGCTCATTATCTCATAATTTTTCTTATTTAGATTCGCGGATATGGAGGATTTTGATGATGCAGCTATGGAAAGCAGTTATTCCCAGATTGAAAAAGAGGAACACAGAAGGTCTGTACAGGGTACAGTGTGTGTGGTTCTAGAAAATTTCCAATCGTGGGAATTCAACCAACCACCCATCCTACATCCAGCAACCCTATTTTATGCATATTTTCTACAGATAATATTATACACAATGTTGTGTTTTTAACCCAATTTGTTATTCTCTTTTAGTTCCAAGATTGCAAAACTTGAAGATGACATAGCCTTACTAAAGGAGCAAGCTGAGCTCAAAAAACAGCGAGAGAAACTCTTGAGAGACCAAAAGAAAACAAGGAAAAAATAACTGAAGCTTTTGAATTTTTAGAAAAACAAAATATGAACATTGTATTACGGGGCGGGGGAAGGAGCCAGGTGTTGTGTGACAGTACAGACCTTAAGATTGACGTTTACGGCAAACGACAACCGCCAAACGGCAAACTTTAGCCGTCTGTCTTGTTCTTTATTTGCTTGTTGGATTGATTTAAGGATTAGAGTAAAATATAAAATCAAAATTAAGGTCAATTTTTGCCGTTTGTCGTTAGCGGTTTGCCAAAAACGGCAATCTTATGGTCTCTATTAACTATAGCATAACCTAGGAAGGGAGAGAGGGGGAATTTTCTTATTTAATTGGTGAAAATTGCCTTTGCCAAATTACCCCTGTTTATATTTCGAAATTATTGTATTTGCGAAACAAATTAAAATCTATTTAGTTCGAATATTTATAAATTTAGATTTCACAAATTGTCCAAAATTTCATACATGACATGAATTAAAGAAAGATAGTATAATTAAAATGTATAAATCTCTGACTCAATCTAATATTTTACCAATAGTTTAATTTATTTGTAAGAAACCACAAGGGGTCTTTTTTACTGGCGCTTATAAATACCGCACACACTTGACGTCTGTCTAGTGGGTTCTTTTTAAAACTTGTTATCCAAAAATGTTTTCAGGATTAATTTATTTTCAGTATAGTGTGGAATTTATTCTGGATAACAAAGACATTGAAAGAGGAAAAACGTTTATTGGGCTCTCATAATAAGGACGCCAATAGGTTATTGAGCTAATGATATATTTTGTATGCAATGTTTTTTAGGTTTAGAGAACAAAATGTCAAATGCCGCCAAAATGTGATGTATGAATTAGAGATATAAGGCCCTGCACTTTGAGAGAGAGAACAGTTTGATCAGCAGAACAACTATTATCTTCGTAAATATCTCCGAGAAGCTTCACTACAACTTGACAAAGATTTGTTACACAAGTTTTGATCAAAGCACAGATACAGCACTTGCAGTTTTGATGGATCAATTGCCAGTTAATGACTGAAAAAAGTATGACAACAGCTCACCTTCTTTTCCGCTATATATATCATCCGGGATAGCTGTGGACGCAACTTGAAATGCCGTCCACAAACGATACATGCGTGTCGATGTGTTTTGGCCTTACGCCCACACTAAACGTTTATTTTTTTCTTTTGTCAAAAGTACAAAAGCGAAAATAAAAGGAGTTTTAGAATTTCTTGGGAGAAGTATTGACGTAGCCTCAGAGCTTATAACGCACAACTTAAATCATTCTTCCCTAGAGATTCGATAGCTTTAGGTAGCATGCAATAGGCGACTTGCATGATGGCGTTATATACTACAACTTCCAGAATGCTTCGTCCACTTTCTTTTGAGAAATAATAAGTGCCAATTGTTTTGCTATTCTCAGGAGGGAATAAAAACCTGAAGAAATGTGAAGAAGAAAGAAAATTCGTAAAGCATTCTGATAGTTGTAGTAAAATAACGCCATCGTGCAAATTCTTATTGTTTAAAGTTTTTTAATTTGACTTAGTGAGCATTGTATTGCCAGACGCGAGACGTACAAAAAGCATATTTTTAACCAAATTTTCCTCTGGCATCTTGTTCATGGTTGACTACCGGAGGCAGACGGCACGTGAAGTCACGTAAATTTTCAATGATGCTATTTTCAGTGGTGTTTTTTTCTCACAATGAAATAAATGCGAGAATCATTTATATTTTGCGCATGTCACTTACCCACTTGAGTTCATAAGAGCAGCGTGATCAGGTTCTCCTTGCAAAGAACAAATCTATGCACTAACGCAACCATCGTTATGGCACAAAGAAGGAATTCAGCAATCAGTGTACAAATATTAAGAAAAGACATAACTTGTCCTATTTGTCTTGAAATATTTGATGATCCAAAAACCTTGCCGAAGTGTGCTCATGTCTTCTGCAAGAAGTGCCTCAAAAGTGTTATAGCAGCAAATACAGTCTCAAGAAGTAGTCTTGATTGCCCAGTTTGTCGAACTCGCACTAGCATTCCCAAGGAAGGTGTTAATGCCTTTGTGAGCGCTTTAGCGTTGAAGAACTTGATCGACAGCAACCCTGCATTAAGACAAGTAATCACCCTGAAGAACCAACTTAGAGAGTGTGATGTAGCTGTAAACAAGAATCAATCGCAGCTCAAAGATTTGGAGAAGTCGTTCAAAGAATTTGATGCAGCTCAAAAGAATATTGAAAAACTGAAATCTGATGTAAAAGAGCGGGCAACAAAGATGAACCAAACTATAGAGCTCCACTGTAACAAAATGTGCACCATGTTGGACCAGGCGAGGGAGAACAATACCCAAATATCCAAAGAACTTCTTGAGCTTAAAAGTGAGGTCACAAAGAGCATGGAGGAAATGCAGAGCTATGGAGAGATGGTGACTGACTTAATTTCAACAAATGATTACGAAGCGATAGATTCCAAGACCGAAGAGCTTGCAACCAAGTACCAAAACATCGTACCCAAGGCCGAAGAGCTTGCAACCAAGTACCAAAGGTTCGTGGCTGCAGGAGGGGCAAAATTGACCCAAGTAAAATATGTAACAAAGTCTGCCACACTGAATGGAAATGTTCTGTATGATATGCTAGGACACATCGAGATGGCAAAACCTTCACGTCCATCTACTGCCGCTAAAGGTGTTATACGGCGTCGATAATTGAAAAAAGCTCATCAGTAAACGTCATGTTAAACAAGAGTGCATGTAAATTTACGGTTAGTTGATTCATGGAATTGTTACGTTATTCTTTAAGCACTGACATCTGTACATATGTTTACTCATCTACTTTGTCTTTCAAAATATACTTGTGATATATTCGAATTAACAAAAGAAAGATATTCAAAATGTATTTGCAGCATCGCAGTTTACTGCAATTATGGTGCTCACAATAACGTTGGTGGTTTTGTAAATTTTCGTTAATGAATCTAATCAAATACATCATATAAAATAGAATAAAAATATAGTGTAGTATATGGCATGGAGCAATAATGTAATCGCCAATTGTGATCATGATTGACAAGAAGAGGGATGTCAATCATTTTTACTTTGTATATATGCAAAAAGAAAATGCGCAACATTTCTTTGAATGTATGACTTTGTACAGATGGAAACACTACATTTGTACGTGACGCCAAGGCAGCCATCTTGGATGATCAGAACTTCAACAAAAGATTCCTCAATAGCGCAGTTGTTTGTTCACCCAACATGGCTTCCGCATATTCTCTTTTGATTCCCAAAGGAATGAATCATGTGAAAGGGGTATTGGAGGATTCAGGGTTTTTTTCTCGTCTTTCTCATTTTATATGTGATGTGAATGAGAGCACTACTCGGCTTAACTTGAAACATACATTTTAATTTAATCGTCACATTCCAAACTACACTGAATTCGAACAGTTAAACTGTTTGTAGTAATCCATTACATTCAACTGTATTCTAATTAATGAAAATTTGTCATCCCGCTAAGAAAAAGTGTCCACGAGAGGAGATATGACGTCTATGGCCGTTTGCCAAGATACAGCCGGTTGAGTGACTCGTGTACTAGCCAAAGCCTCGTTCTCGTTACACTGGTTGTTGAAAAACTATGTTATTATGTAAATCATACATGTTTAATTAGCTTACTAGAGCTGCTTTATTGTGAATTCGTCTTGTCAGTACACGATAGTATGCTCTGAAACCGAGGCTTTGGCTAGTACAGGACTCAAAAACATGTAAACAGGGTGTAAAATACCTGTCTAAAGGTACGGTAATACGAGCAGCAAAATCGTGCAACTTGTCGGGCAACATTGTTGCGTTGCAAGTTGTAGAGCGATGTTGCTGGTATTACCGCCCCGCGCGCAACTTGTCATGCAACAAAAATCGATGTTGCAGGTTGCGGCTACTTTTTGCAAAAAGTAGAAAATGGTTCTACTTTGTGCAACAAATTTTCACAACCTGCAACATTGATTTTTGTTGCGTGACAAGTTGCGCGCGGGGCGGTAATACCAGCAACATCGCTCTACAACTTGCAACGCAACAATGTTGCCCGACAAGTTGCACGATTTTGCTGCTCGTATTACCGTACCTTAACTCTAGTACTGGTGCAATTATATGCCATTTACCCACTAGCTTATCTGTTATATATATATATTCGCATTAATATCAGCGTAAAAAGATAATTATTCTGTCAGTTTAAGGACATTTGGTAAGGGCCGTTGCCAAGGTGCTTGTAGGAATCCCTTTAAGGTCCAAAACCATGGCATTCTCGTCCAAATCCAGTTTTCTCAACTTTTTGCCGATTTTTCTTTTCTTTTTTGCCAGCGTTTTCTTCTTCAACAGCACTAAAGCCTTGGAACTCGGGTCTAATGCTGCGCAGCGACAACCTTTAGGTAGTGTAACCTGTAGGGGAACGCCATCTTTTCTTTTGAGCGTAGTGGAATTCACCTGGTCGCGAATGGCCGAGAAGTCAAGCAGTTTTTGGCTGTTCTTTAGTGTTCGTATTGATATCACTAAAAAGAACATTACATCTTTTAAGAAATCATATTAAAAACCCATAATGATTCCGTCGGCCGCGAGGTTTCACGGATCACGTTATTTTGATAACAGGCCTGAATAACGCATCCACTTGGTAAATCTTTAAGCAGTGCATGGATGAATAGTCCTCGTCACAGTTCCCTGTTCCATCTTGAAAGGTAGCCCTTCCTTTGCATCGAAGCGAGACGAACGGTGAGCGTACAATGATAGAGACATTTTTTAACACCAAGAACAATTATTCGCAGGTATATATCTATCATTGCATGCTCACCGTTCGTCTCGCTTTGATGCAAAGGCACGGCTACCTTTCATTAAGGAATATAAAACGCGCGCGCATGTCTCTGTACTGTGATATAAACACGATGGAAGATGTAGAGCAAGAGAAAAGCTAGCTTAGGAACACGAGGCGTAGCCGAGTGTTTCTTTTGCTTTTCGAGTGCTCTACATCTTCCAGAGTGTTTATATCACAGAACAGAGACATAAGCGATCGTTTTATATTGCTTTTATAATTTATAATTATAACATAGCTACAATCTTACGCGCGCTCCGATTGGCCAGAAAGCTATGAACTATTTGCCCATGGACTGCACTGCGCGCGCACTATCTTCGTCATCGTCTTTTTCAAATCGTTCGTTTTTAAGATGGCGACACATATAACGCGCGCTCTGATTGGCTGAAAAATCTATGAACTATTTCCCCATGGGCTGCACGGCTTCATTTTTAGCGTTCTAGGCTCTGTTATAAATCAATTAGACAACAGAAAGCCGCTTACCCATTGCGGTATAGACACACTACGGCTACTCCTCGTGCCACTCTTACGTTTGTTAATCGTTCTTTATATTTTCTCTCGTGCGTCTATAACGCCATGGGCGCGCGGCTTTCTGTTGTCTAATTGATAAATATAATTTTTATAAATATTTTCGATGTTTTTTGAGTGAGCCATGTCTCTGTCCTCTGATATAAACATGGTAGCCAGCCAATCAGCGCGCGCGTTATATCTCAAATATTTTATAAGGATGCATATGGCGCATGGAACTGTGAAGGGGTCTATATTTGTGGGAAAACGCCATTATCTTATCCATAGGATAAAGATCTATCAAACTGATAGCGCTATCTTCCCTTCGTGCTACCGTCCTGGTAATTAGTTGGTATGCCACTTCAAGAAATATTCAAGAGTGTCAACAAGTCTAAACGGTAAGAGATTTGTGAATTCTGTCAGATCGTTTAGACCATATGATATAGTAGAGGTACTGCCTTTGGTGGAATTTCTTTTCGCTCTGCATTAATTAACTTTCACATTTATTTTGAGTGGCATGCGATCTTCTATTAGTATACATACCAGTATTTTTCTTACAGATCGAGGAGCGAAGAGCCTTTAGGTCAGGTTGTTGGGGACACAACGGACACAATGGACGATCTGCTAAAAAATCCCAACTAGGGTGATTAGCTATCGATTGCATGCAATGCATGGATGCGTATGTTTTGTATCTCCTCAGTCAAATTGCATTGTCTTAATGTTTGAATGTCGTTTTTCAAAACTGTTAGGGAAAAACACTTTCTTACACCTGACTATATAGGTTATTGGAGACCTTCAGCAAACACGACGACGACGACGGCAAGGGAAGACATGACGTTAAAAATGGATCTAAGCGCAATACTCAGTGCTATTTTTGGCCCATTCATTTTCAATTGTCATTCACACTCATAGCTTTGAAATGAATGGCAATAAAGAAACTTTTTGGCCGAACGGAAAATACAATGGTTTACATCCTCAAGTTCCCGTCCTCTACAGAGCGTGAAATCTTGACTTATCACGTTGTAGGTTTGCAGAATACGGTTGATTTCTTTACATCTCTGCTCATTTTCAAGTGCAGTTATTGTATTTTGTAATTAAGGCCATTGTTTTATGCCGTCGTCGTCCTCTTTGCTGTCTTGGTTGCTTATTGTTATGACGTTAATGACGGACAAGCACCCATCAAGAGTATGACGTCACAAAGCACACTGGAAGATGAGAGATTTTCGCTGCATTACCATTTTTTGGTTTGCATAGTTCTTTTGTTATGTTGTACAGCGTGGTGGCTGATTTATCTGAAATAGAAATTAACATTACTAACAAATGAATTGTAATGCTAACTAATATGCCAATCATTTACGCAGTAGTGAACAGAAACTTTTCACAAGTTACTTTGAAAAAATAGCCATTCGCTCTTTAATTGGCACATGAATGATAATTAAGACACGCTGTATCATTCGCTATCAATGCATTTCGAATACGTTACGGTATTACCACGGGCTGTAGGAGAATATTTGTTTTGTGACGAGTGAAATGCTTGTTGTTGTTGTCGTTGTTGTTGTAAATCAATACAAAACTCGCCACTAACTTCCCTCTAACACCTCACTCTATAAAAATGCCTGGTCGCTTGGCTATAAATTTAATTCATCACACTAAAATGTTACGGGGTAGGAACTAATTACACCGAGTCATGGTGTAATAGCGATCATCGGTATTTAGTTCCGACCCTGTAACAGTTTATTGTGATGATCGAATTAAATTTATTGAGTTTTGCATTGATGTATTACAACAACAACAACAAGTATTCCACTCGTCACAAAACAAAGATTCTCCTACAGTCCGTGGTATCACTTAAGACAAAGCTGGGCGTTACTTAAGATGTGGGTTACCTGTGTCGTAGTAGTCATATACTTTGACTGATGCGGGCTTAGTTTTCTTGACGACAGATATTTGATGGATTCCAAAATGTATACATACGTCTTTTATCTGCGAATAAATGTTATCTTATAAGTAAAGATTTTGCAGTGCATTCGATGGTTAAACTCGGTTTTTAAAAAATAAAAGGTTGTAAAACATTGCTAGTTACCTAAGAATGACCTCACAATCATTTTAAACTTTTTTTTAGCTTTTAATGTTTGCCCAAAAGACACCAAGTCGCTTTTTATCCACTGAAAGTTACGACTAGAATCTCCGATGTTTTCATATAGGGAATTCCCGCTCTAAAACACTTACTTGTCTGTCCAGGTTTATAAATCGGTTTATCAGTCTGAATGAAGAGAGTGTCCTCTTGCTTTTCAAGCGTCAAAGCTTGTTTGCTCCAGAATTCAGGTTTTGAATCGATTGTAAGAGATGGACATACTTTCTGGTATCTTTCATGAAACAAAAATATAAAACTTAAAACACCATATTTCTACTAATAAGCGTCCAGGCGTTTCTCAAAAGACCCGATAACTTTACGGACCAATTAACCTAAATAAATCGAATAAGTTAACGGGTCCGTAAAGTTATCGGATCTTTTGAGAAAGGTCCCAGGTCACAGACTAATTTTTCGAATAATAGATAGAGTGGGTGCTCATTGGAAGGGACGCTATATTTATCGTTAACTATTATTAACTAACAAGGATTATATTTTCAAGCTACTCATACAAAACGAATACTATTCATTTTCGCTTTTCTACAATCATTAAGATGATATGCTGTATTGTTTTAAGACAAACCTGGATTTCAATAGTCCCCTGTGAATCTCCTCTGAGCGTTTTGCTTGACTGAGAGATGACCCTATTGCTTCGAGTGTTTTTCAAAAACGCTGTAACGTTCCACAGTGCACTATCGCCATGAAGGTCGACGTTTAAAGTTTGTGTGGACCCAGTTCGATAAACGCGAGGGGTGGTGATTACGTAGCCACTGTTGTTTAGAAAAGATAGAAAAATTGGCTGCAGTCACACTAGAGGATTGACAAATGTTTCAGTGTGACCGCTGCCAGTGGAAACCAACATGCTAAGAGTATGAGTTATGGAGTTAAATGTTCTGAGTGATCGCAGCAAGAATTGGTCGATATTAAATTCGTCATCCTATTACATATAATATATATAAAAATGGAAGTAAATGCAATGCAATTTAATTTTGATTATTTTGTTGAATCCTTTGATATAAAATTCATTCAACATTTTGGAAGAGTTTGGAGACCTATTTTTTGGAATTTTTTGGTAACGCTATTGACTGGCGTGACCCGTTACCAACATTACAACATCTAAGCACACTAGGTCCACTAGAGAACGGGTTTTTCTTATTAAATAGTTTTTACACTACGCTTTGGTATACTGCATTACAGATGTTCTTTAACTAATTTTACCATCATGATCCAATAATACACACTTTATACTCATTCATTCTCATAAGTTTTTGTTTACTTGTGCTTACAATTTTCACCCTTTAGCTAAAACTTGTTCAAAACTTGCCTACCTTTTAGCTTGCTGGAAGCTCACGAGAGCTAGCAGCAAAAACGTGAGCACAGGTATGTTCATCCAAATCATTTTGCTGCTTGGAGTTGATCGACTCTTTCCAAGCTACGCAAATTGCAATCCTTTATAAAGCTTTAGATAGAGGATATCCGGTAACTTGATATATCGACATGATGGCTAGGCTGGACAATGAATTGGCGTGATCGGAAAATGCATTTTTTACGTATCAAAACTCAAGCGCACTGACCGAGTTTCCATACCGTAAGTGTGACCACATGTCCCTACCGTAATCTTTCCACTCATCATTCAAATCTGCTTAATTGTCAGTAATTTTATTCGCTGGGCAATTCATGCTTTCATATTATTTTCATTGTAGATTTAGTTCCGTATTCCCTTAAATATGCTCTCTAGTGCTCTCTATATGCTCTCTAAATCATGTTACATGGGCCGGGCGAGGGTGGAGATTCGTGGAATGCGTTATTGGCGCGGTGATTCTAGATCGCGAATATTAATTTCACGGAAAAGAAATCCGTGCCACGTTTAAAAGTTACATTCTCTGGCTCCGGTTGCACGAAGGGGTTAGCACCAACTGATGGTTAGGTAAATTTATAGCAGAATCATTTCACCTACTGGTACGGATTCATTCAGATCAATATTGATACCACCCTGCGAGCAACTTGAGCCACGCTTTTGAAAAGTACTTCTTGCAAGTTTTTACTTCTTTACTACTTGCTTGTTTTAGAGCTGCATGATCATTTGAGATTTAGTTCTGAATTTCTGATTTGCTCTCTATATAGTAATTATCTTGTGAAATCATGTTACATGGGCCGGGCGAGGGTGGAGATTCGTGGAATGCGTGTTTTTGACCTCACCCCGGTGAAAACTATGGGTGTGGTCACTGCTAGGATAATCCTAGTGCTAGAATGATCCCTGTGTCATGTAAATTATAAACACCCCCCTTACTTGCATTACGGTAATTAAAAAGGTTTCTCTAAGGGGCTGTTTATATGGAGGCGAGCCAGCCCGGTAAGCGGGCTGAATTCTTCTTTCCCCTTGGGGCCAGGGAACAAAAGAATTCAGCCCGCTTATCGGGCTGGCTCGCCTCCATATATAAACAGCCCCTAATACATGTAGCAAAAACGTGCAACCTTTCATGCCCACTCCGCGCTCTCAAGCTTTCAGTGTTGCACAAAGTAGAAGTCATCTCCAGCTAGTTGCAACAAAAAACGTATTGCGTCCAGAGTGGTAGTACGACTAACTTTGCAGCACAAAGTTTAGAGATACGTTGCACGTATTTATTGCCCGTATTACCGTTACGTATTAGCACAAAGTTTAGAGATACGTTGCACGTATTTATTGCCCGTATTACCGTTACCGTATTAGAAACTGTCAGAAACTTTTCTTTCCAACGCCTGATCTCCCGATCATATGACAGTCAGGCCAAGATTACTCAAAAATGGTTGATAAATAAGCCTTTACCTTTATGACGTTCCATACCTCTATCTATACCAGAATCCTCTTCAATAATCGTTCATATTCAAATTTAAAAATCCCTGGAGAATACAAACACTATATTCTTAAATTGATGAACAATATAGATACTCCAAAAGGATTGTGGTATATAGAGAGGTATGAAACATAATATGCTAAAGGCTTATTGCGGTGCAGTGAAATCCCTATCATGGCCTAGAAAACATTACACTTACGCGCACTTTCCGTTAATTATTAGCGTTTGCGTTAGAGCGATAACACTAAAACCATGAAACAACTTGGCAAGTAAATAGCATGTACCAAATAGTAACAAAATCGGGATTTATACTAGAGTGATTTTCATTTAATGGTGAAAGAAAAAATGACTATGTAGTTTGTAGTAGTTGATAAGAAACAAAACAAAAAAAATGGCTCGAGTCTACTATACCAACTATATTTGTCAATTCCTTCATGGTCAAATGAAAATAGCCTGAGTATCAGGCCCTCTGGGGTGGGGAGGGGGAGGGGAGGGGAGGGGAGGGGGAGGGAAAGGAAAGGAAAAGAGGGCCTGACACAATCGTATATCGTGAGCCGTTCCGCCCCCTTGGAATTCGTGACGCGTGACAATAAATATCAGCCAATTAAAATCGTTTCCGGTTCGCGTTGTTTTGACATGTAGGTTCAAAGGTTCTTTATTTCCACACTCTACATTTAATACAATAATATAATATTTTACAAAAAAAAGAAAAAAAAATTGTGGAGGTTGCAAGAGAACAACCCTAGGGGTTAAACTGGCTCTTGCAACCTAATACAATTGTAAGTAGCCGCGTAGTCTCAGGCCAGTAGCGAACATGCCGTAAACTTCGGATGGACTTTTTTTGATTTGCCATCTTTGCAAAGTAAACATAAAAGTAAATTATGGAGTAAAAGCATCCACTGTACCTCTGTTCTGCCTCAAGAAACAAAGAATTTTGCTCTTCATTTGGTGAACATATAATATTATCAGATGTATTGCTCGCCGTCGGAATAAGTGTGATCAAAACACAAGACCAAACTGGTAAACTTTGTAGGCCGTGTGCTCGAAAGATCTTCAACTGCTGCAAAGTTTATAAAGAAATAAAAGATGCACTCAACTCGAGAACCACAGCAAAGACTCCAGAGAGAAAAACGAAGAGAGTTACTTCTGTTAGGACACCAACCGGAAATACTCCGACTGCGAAAGATAGTACCGTCCTGTCCTCAAAGATCAGTTCAAGCGGGTTGACCACAATAACTTTGAACACTTTATCTTCATTGTGCTTCGCTTTCCACAAGTTAGAATAAATCTTGGGCACAATTTGATAGATGAAGCTTTTCCCGTAGCCAGTCGGGAGGACGCCAAGTACGTCTTGTCGGTCAACGACCAAACTTTTGACACATTCTATCTGTTCTTTCTTGGGATTTATGCCCGGAAAAAAAGTCTAGGGCTGTTCGAAAAGCTTCTTCTTTTACAGAAATACTCATTGATGATTACAGCTAAAATCTAAAAGTCGAATCATGAGAGAAAGACTTCAAGATGGTGGATTGATCTTACAGAACAAGTCTGTTAACATCCGGTTTGCGACCTATTGTTCTCTTGACCAATCAGGATTTCGGCCAAAATACGGCCGATGAACACAGCTCCTGATATGTGTTTGTGTCAGGCCCTCCTTTTCCCTTTCCCCTCTCCCCAGTCCCCTTCCCCTTTCCCTCCCCCTCCCCACCCCAGAGGGCCTGATACTCAGGCTAAAATGAAAACCACTCTATTTACCATACTATTTAGTTAGTGCTTGTTTCATTGTTAGAGCGATGGCACTTAATCCGTGAAACAAAATCTAATAGTCAGTGTCTAATAGTCTAATCAAAACAAAAGAAAACAATGGAAATAGTGTCTACTAATGTCTACTGGACTAATATCCATTTCACGGATTAAGTGCTATCACTCTATATTGTTTTCACTCTAGCAACCAACGCATACACCGGTATGCGTAGTATTAAACTTTAGAAGGGAAACGGACGAGTTGAGACCTTATAGAAAGTTCACTGTAGAGTGATTTTCATCGGACTGTGAAACAATTACTAATAGTCAGTGTTTAGTAGTGTCTAATAGTTGTATTGCAACAAAAGAAAACAATGGGTGCAGAGTCTACTAATGTCTATTAGCTTAGTAACTATTTCACAGTCCGGTGAAAATCACTCTACTGTCCTTTAAACAAGATCATCGATTGCCAAGCCTGGTTTTCACTAGCAAAGCAAACACAAGCGCAAACAGCATCATAATGATTCGTTTTCATTGAGATAACATGCACGCAAGCACAACAGCAAATACGTGCAAGCGCACGCAAGCACGATGCTCCGTTTTCATCGGGATAACATACACGCAAGCACAACTGCAAGCAGAAGGAAAATTTTTGATCCTTGTACTTGCTAGCTGCTTTTACTTGCGTCGTAGTGAAAACCAGGCCTAAGGAGACAGCTAGACGACGATTGTGACATTTTTATTAGTCTTCTTTAATATCTATCTTACATGCACGTTACTGCGTTGTCTAGATCTACCAACTAACTACTTCTTACACAAGGCTATCCTTTTGCAATGTATAGCAAGGCAGGCCGAAACGTGAACACATATTTTGGTGAACTCAATCAGGTTGGACGGCGCCTTTTCCAACGCGATTGGTTAACTTCAAAAAAAACTTGCGAATTACGAACCCGGTTGCCTGCTTGAACAATATGAAACTGGCCAGGAGCATTACTCAAGGATGTCAAAGCTAAGACTATTCCTATTTGATCACGTGGCACTGAAACATTTTACAGTGGTACATTTACATTCCTTGTTATTTCGATTACAGAAAGTTCTAATTTGCATTTATTTGAATATATAAGGCTCTTTGCTGTGCACTTCTTGGCTAGTAACCCATCACTCTCCTTTTATTTGGGACTTGAAGAAAAAAGATATCGCGCTGGATGGCCATCTGAAACAAAAGAGAAATCTATAAGAAATCTATCTAAAACAAGTTAAATCGAAGAATGGCATAAGAATTAGTAGGACGCAGATCTCTTCAGCCTTTCACTTATTGAGTTCCCCAAGGCTCAGTACTCCATCCTCTCCCGTTTCTGCTCTACTCTCAGTGCGTATCTTTGTAGATAACACGAGCTACCTGCGTAAATCCTTCAGCAAATTATGTCAGAAGCCAAAGGTGTAGGTGAATGCCGACAAACACGATTTGGACTGGAATTTTTCGTGTCGTTGCAAACATCTGAAACAGAGAAAAAAATCCGTAATTAGACACAACAACTCGAGAAATGACATTTAAGTTGATAGATACAACAGTAGGACAGCGAAGTCCTCTATGTGTACATGGCCTTATCTAAAACTCACTGTCAACAGCTGCCAATAGTGCGTGGATACCGAATCGATCGAGCAGGAATTTCTTGTGTTGCTGCAGACATCTGAAAGGATGGCAAAAATCAAAAACAAAATAGAGAAAGAAAAAGGAAAAAGAAAAGAGAAAGATTTTCAGAAATTTTATTAAAAGTTAATATTTTTGTCTTATTTTTATTACTTTATTTTACTTTATTTTGTTTTTATATTTTAGTGTACTTTATATCATATTTTGTTTTATTTATTTTCTTTTTAATTTCGAAATTACAGTGAATTTAAGACAAGAGAAGAAAAGTAGCAATAGTCAGAAGAAAGACTGGATAAGAAATGAAAAGGAACAAAAATAATACAAAATCGAACGGTGTTTTCCCCTGGCTGTCGGAACTTCTTGTTCTAGTCTGAAATGATAAAAACAAATCATTTGTCAGAAAGAATTGAGAATTCCACAGAAAAACAAAAGATACGATGTAACCAACACGTGATCCAAGATCAGACACAATACTGGAAGAACCTCTTTGACGTTAAGACAACTTTTAAAACAACTGAAAAACACTAGTAGGAAATGTTAGTGTAACCTGGAAGGAATGTAGAGTTCAAATACTAAACCCACAAAACAATACTAGGTAGGAATCATGTCTTATAACAAAGTCAAACATGCACACAAGAGAAAATTCTAGCGATCGAAGTGCAACGTTCCGATCAATTCTATGTTTCATGGATTGAGTTTTTGGACTCTGAGGTTAGTAGTTCATGAAGTACGAAAATTCAATAGAAAGGAATGAATTAACAGTGAAAGGAAGAAAGAGCAACGAGTTGCAAACATCTGAAATGAGAAAAAAAATCATGATCGTGAGTAACATATAACCTGAAGAACAACGAGTTAGTAAAAACGTAGAAAACAACTGAAATTAAAGATACAAAGAAAATATGTTAGTAAAAGCTGAAAGAGATGTAGAGTTTATATACTGAATACATGAAAATTTACTGGGTAATATAGGAATCGCCACATAGCCACACAAGATATAGCCACACGAGAAAAATGGGGTGGAAACTTTGCAGGTTTTGTTTCATGGACTGAGTTTATGGACTCTATGGGTTATTAGTAAATCAAATAAGAAAAGTACGATGAGGGAAGAATAAAGAAGGAAAGGAAGATGGAGAGCAATGTTGCAAACACCTGAAAGAAAAAAAGGGAAGTCGTAAGTAAAACCTGAAGAACAAAACGTGTTAGTGAAAGGTCGAAAACTACTGAAAAATAGTGAAGGAAAAATTAGTATAAGCTGGAAGAGATGTAGAGTAGTTCAAATACTGAACCTATGAAACATTTCTGACTGGTCCAAAACAAACCGTTTCTAGAAAGAAAGATAGAATATTTGATTTTCTCAGTTTTGTTTCATGGCTTCAGTTATCGAACTCTATATATTGTTAGTACTATAACAGTCGACTAATTTATACAAATGTATCAATAGAATAAAATATATAATGAATAAATATGATGAATAACGTCAATGAATGCATTACATACTGTATATCAATGCTGTAATTCCCCACAAAACAAATGAAACAAAATCGATTTCCCACAATGAATAAACTGGCAAAAATAAACGTTTACGAGACCAACAAACACCTATCCTAACCCAATGCAAAATCCCCCGACATTTGTGACATTTTTCAATTTCCCCGACCCTGAAAAAAAATCACTGACGATTTCCTGCCCTTGAATTGTCAGAATTCCCCGTCCGTTCATTGGCAACCCTGATATGTATTTTTTCGTTAACTTTTAGATGAGATGCTATGTAGTTTACAGTTGATAGTTTTGAAAAATGCAATAAAACAAAGGATTGTTAATTATTAGAATTATTAACAACCCAAACGCACATGGTATTAAATCATTAAATTGGGGTAAAGTGGCTGTCAACGCATACTCCCATGGAAATGATATATTTCCCCAGTTTAATACAGAAATATAATTTTGAATAATTACAAGTCATATTTACAGTGTTTACTCATAACGTACTGACTATACATCTATGGTTCACACTCGCTCATACACATTGCCGGAAACACACATATACATATTAAAGTTATAGTCATTGTAAATAATTACAAGTCATAATTTACAATAATACACAATAATAATGTACAGTAAATATCTATGGTGCACACTCACTCACACACATTGCCGGATTCACATGTGTACAATAAAGTTATCATTATTGCGAAAAATTACAAGTCATAATTTGCAATAATGATAATGTACAGTAAATATCTATGGTGCACGCTCACTCTTACACATTGCCGCAAACACGTTCAATTTAACATATCTATACTGAAACAATTTAACAATTTAACAATATTAACGCATCAATGTTGCCCATAGACAGATTGATAAAAAGTAGTCGTGATTGAAAAATAGCCCCGCCCATTGTGTTCGTGATGAAATCGTGGAATCATTGTAATTCGGGTAATATGTAATAAAGGCCCATGGTTTCGTGAAGTGAGGATCTCGAGGCTGTGGACTCCTTGTAATGTAGTTGATGTGATATAGCCGTAGTTCAGACCCACGGTTTTTGGCGGATGATGAAGTCTTGGAACCATTATAATATAGCAGGTAAATGTATTGTAAACCAACTAGTCTGGAGAAATCCAACTCATCTTTTAAAGAAATCCAACTCATATTTTACAGAAATCCAACTCATCGTATAAAAGAAATCCAACTCATTAATTAAAGAAGTCCAACCTGTCAGAGAAAATCCAACTCATCGTTTAAATTAAGAAATCCAACTCATCAGAAGAAATCCAATAAATGAGAAAGCAAATTAGTCTAAAAAATGCGGCAAAAGTTGCTAGTTAAGCCAGTGGAAGTCGATGATGGTCCCGACTGGACCAGTGCCGGAAACACATACCTAATCCTAGTCCTAGACCTATCCTAGACAAAACAAAAATAAAAAAACAAAACAAAAACCCAAAAAACTTAAAAGAAAAAAGTTGAAAAAACGAAGGAAAAAAATTTGATTAAAAAGTGAAGGGAAAATGTGTGTTGTAAGTCGTTAGTCGAACGAAAGGAGTTGGGATCACAGCGCATGTTCTGTGATCCACTCATAAAAATAATGACAAAAGTCAAGTGCAAGACCTCATCTTTTGCCATGTATTATAGTTATTCGTAGAACTACTGCCAATTAGCCGAAATTTTAATCCCTAGTTCCTTATCTAAAGCTACCACTATAAATGAAAAAGCTATGGTACTTGAACACTCGTCGTCGCAACCCAGTTTGGTTGTTCTTGGTAGACTTGGCTGAAACAGAAGGTGCAAATGCCATGGTATCACTATTTGTGACAAACCATGTCATTTACGTTGGGTTAGGCCGGGCCAAAACAAATCTGATCAACACTAAATTTGGGTGGAGCTAATCTAGAGTACGACCATTACCGTCGGCACGCACAACAATGGAGGGCGGGGAGGGAGGTTTGGGGGAGGGGAGGGCGGAAGGGGGGGGGGGGGAAAGTGGGGTAAATACAAAACGTAATAGTAGTTGTGCGTATCGACCGACGTTGCCGCCTGACCAGCGCTAACCTTAAGACCTATGTCGCCAGAAATCTAAGCGCCCTACGCGCGTTGTATGTAAACCGGCCAGTTAGCAACTATAATGGTAGAACTCTACATCTAAAGATCACGACACAGACTCAGACTACAAAGGAGGTCTCTCAATTTGAGAGCATATGGTCGATCAGGTCCAATGGCTCCATCGGTGATCCAGAGTTGTCTTCTCGTAGGCCTAAGCATTTATTGAAAGCTAACCTAAGCAGGTCGATTGCACCCGGCCCGAAATGCCGATCCAAAATCTAATAGATCCGACCTAGTTTACATGTGGTAGCTTGCTCTAATGCAACTCGCTTGGTCCATATGTATGAACTATGGATCCCTCCTAGTCCTAGCTAATGCTAAGTGAAATTCCCATGCGTTTTGGGGTATTAGATGAAATGGACCCTTGCTCTTGTGACTACAGGCCAAAATGAGAATAAAAACAATACATCAGCAGCAACATACACAGACGGGTTTACAAAACACCTCCAACACAGCCTGCAGCCAACAGGCGCCGGACATGACACGCCATATTTGCAAGCAAACAGACGAGTGCAGGCCATGAGGGGCGTCTGATTTCGCAGGCACAAAACAACGCTTATACAAATATGAATAACATATAACAACACTGAACAAAAGCGATGATGACAATTTGATTCATCACAAGTAAAAAGAATCCATTTCTAAGTATATTCTAATTCCTATCAGTGAACAGGAATTATGTTGCGAGTTGCTTCTACACACACACACATGCACACCCACACAAAACAACCAGAACCTCGAGGAATTTAACAAATACAGCCAATTAGAGGCTAAATGAAAAACATATCCTAGAATTTGGTTTACTCGAGGTCTGTTGTCATACTAAACCCTGTGGTCTTCATCTGTAGGTGCAGCAGCTAGAAAAAAGATGGAAAAACGATTAATTGATCAATAGTTGATTAAAACAAAATTCATTATTTTAAAGAGACCGTAATACTAAGAGACCGAAACTCAGTATGTCTGTGCGATGTTGGCGGCGACTAAGGCTATTTTTAGTAACTTTGCCATCGCGCGCGCAAGGTTCTCAAACAGTAGAATTTGATTGTCTAGGAGCCTTGCGCGCGCGGCGATGGCGAAATTACCAAAATTAGTTCATCAATACTGAGTTTCGCTCTCTTAGTATATGGTCTCTTGTTATTCTTTTAACTTTGATGACATTGCCTAAGGATTTCGTAGCATTGAGCAGGGAGATCCAATCAGGCAATGATAGAGAACTAGTGTACAAAAAAACACCCCCATCCTTGCATCAAATAAAATAGCAAATATTCCAATACTGCGGCTACTAATGACAGAGAAAATGGATTTATTTATATTGTGCGCTCGTGGTTTTCCAACTCACAATTGCACAATTTCTCAGTAAAAAACAAAAACAGTAAATTTGATCTTAGATAGATTCCAAAAGAAAAGACTTAAAACCCCTATTCAAACTGTATTTGCTAGATAGTTGATTTATTTTGAAGGTAGTATTCTAGTCATCCAGCGGTTATATAGCGAAATTCTACGAGAGCCGTAATCGAAGTCTTTGAATTATACTGTAAGAGAGGTTTGGAGACAATAAAAATTTTCTAGTAGCTAAAGAAACGCAAATTTGTACTCTCAACGCTCGAACTTTTAGAAAACGAGTAATATTCAGTAATGACTCAAAAGCACATGGAACGTAGAAGCACCGAGACAGTTGCATTTTAAAAACACTCTTTTCTCGCTTTGAAAAACCTTTCTTGATACAAAAACACAAAACATTTACTTGTGCAAGAATACCCTCACTGTCTCTATACATAAACAAGAAGAGTTCAGAAGAAAACCCTAATAAATTAATAAAAATCTCAGAGTCCTACTTACCATTATAGATTTGCTGCTGTGTGAAGTCGAACTCTCTCGCATAGAAATAAGTACATGATACACGAGATCAGTCCATTGTTTTTCGACCAATCAAAATCAACAATTCCGTGCGGTGTTTTCTAAACGCTTTCTGATTGGTCAAATAACTTGTGAATTCCGATTCCGTTCGTTGTACTCATCCTTTGTTATTTTAATACAAGCCAGTGAAATTGCTGTTTAAAATTATCATACTCGGAGCTACTCGGAAGGTTTACAAAAGGCAATCAAATGTGGCATATCGGAATTCACAAGTTCAGAAAAAAAACTTGACAATGGAGATGCTTGACGACAAAATGGTCAACCCGAAGAAAGCGGTCTAAAAATCTACGTTTTTATAATTTATAACAATTTACGTTTTTGTAATTTCGCCCTACGGGCTCGTGCAATTGAACCTTTGAAAAACACACTCGTGCAAATTAATAATATAGTTCTACAAAGGACACTTCTATAATTATATTACCACGTCGCCTGTTATACTATGACTGACATTGGATAGTAGCATGTATTCTGTATACCTATTGCAAAAATGTTATACTGAAAGGTAGTGTACTAAGGGTTAGACCATTAGAAATCGTGGGAGGGGGTGACAATTCCCCCAAAAGATGCCCTGCACAGTAAAATTGTCCGAAAAAAAAATCCTGTAAGCACCTTACAGCCCCCCCAAAATAAAATAAATAAATTGAATAAACAAACAAACAAACAAACAAACAAACAAACAAACAAACAAACAAACAAACAAACAAACAAACAAACAAACAAACAAACAAACAAACAAACAAACAAACAAACAAACAAAATCAAAGCGATTTTAATTCATGCTACGGGGACAAATTCTAATGTAAGTCAGGAATTTTGTAAGAAATGGTTTCCAATTTTATTATTCAAATAGGTATTGAAAAGTAAATATAAATATTATCACTTGCGAATTAAGTCCAGACATTCGAAAACAGAAAACGGAAAAAGGAAAAAAAAAGAAAGAAATTTGTCTATAGACAAGGCGCAAAATTGAAAAAGTCGATCGCAAAAAGTGCAGAAGGCATTTTGGGGTAGAGGCTGGTAACATAACTATTCTAAACTAATTTTTCATGCTGAATCCGAATATGGCTGTTACCAAGACGTATTCTGCAATCTTATACGTGTAAATGACGTATTTTGTGAATTGCTACAGTCATTTCATACTAACGGCTTTTTCATGTAATTCCAAAAGTTCCCAAACTTAAAAACAATTACCATGGCTGGAAAGAGCATATCAAAATCAGTAAAACTGTGAAGTTTGAAGGATATCAGTCGAAAAATCAAGGAGATACGAATTTTCAAAAAACGAAATTTTGTATGAAAACACTTACAGTTATGCAAGAGATACCAACAAAGCTCGATTTTTGAAAATTCGTATCTCCTTGATTTTTCATCTGATATCCTTCAAACTTCACAATTTCACTGATTTTGATGTGCTCTTTCCAGCTATGGTAATTGTTTTTAAGTTTGGGAGCTTTTGGAATTACATGAAAAAGCCGTTAGTATGAAATGACTGTAGCAATTCACAAAACACGTCTTACACGTATAAGATTGCAGAATACGTCTTGGTAACAGTCATATTCGCATTCAGCATGAAAAATCGGTTTAGAATAGTTATGTTACCAGCCTCTACCCCAAAATGCCTTCAGGTATCTGATTTCTCGAAAATGCGCCTTGTCTACTAGGAAATGCAGCCCACAGAAACAATGCAGTGAGATATATGAATACGAATAATTATAATTAAAAATAAAAAATGAAAATGAAATTTATCAGAAAAAATATTACAAACACCAAACATTTAAAAACAAGTTCAAAAAGATGTAATTTTAACTTAAAGCTTGGGAAAGAAACGGAAAAAACGAAGAAAAAAGAAGACAGAAAAGAACCCGGCGTCGACGAGGATCGAACCTGTAACCCCTTAAAGAGCACCCCCCGGAAATAAAATGAATGAATAACTGTAAAAAGAAGAAGAAGAAGAAAAAAAAAAAGAAAATGGAAATTTGGGACGATTCTCCCGAGACATTCTGAGAAGCTGAGACATCGAATCGACTTACGTTACGGATGAAGATTTCGGCCCCATCCACGCTATCCCGGTGCTACATATTACAGTTATCTTAGCCCGAAGGCCAGGGAGGGAGACGATATCCGGACCCTAATCCATACCTTTAGATATCACCTTAGACCGCTGCGCTACCTAGACACTTAATAAATTTAATGACTAATCGGGGTAGTCTATTCGGCGAAGTTTCATTGTAATGCTAATACTCCCCAGGGAAAGAAATGAACCAATCAGAGTCCAGCTATCAAAAATAGCTGTTTTGTAAATAAATAGAAAGAGAAAATAGAAGAATAAGTTTTCAGGAACATCGAGCTTGCCTGCATTGTTTTACTCCATCGATTTGTCCCAATTCTCCAGGGAGATAGAAGAACCAATCAAAATGTAGTCGATTGAAGAGGGATCAATAAATTTCCATGATTATTTTAAGTACAGAAAGCTTCAAGTCGTTACGTACGCTATTACTTATGGATTTTTATTTCCGTTCCAAAGTGAAATGATCGGCCTCACTGAAGATGTTCAGTTGGAATCCACGTTTCTTATTTCATATTCCTAGAGCTAATCAGATTAAGACATCAGCAAAGGTTAGTTATTTTATAAGTTAAGGTGATTTAAAATTTAGATTGATACTTTTAGCTCGTCGTTTTAAAACAAATTAAGCTCGTAGTTGTTTACATGTTCGCGTTTGTTCTTCAATATTAACACCAAATTTGTTAGTTACATGGTCGATTTGAGTTTAATTGTGCAAGTAGACGAGAAATTGAATTATAACTGATCTCGTCAAAATGTATCCCCGAAAACTCCACAAAGAATCTCGTAATGCAGAATGCCAAACTCGCGCAAGTTTTTATATTGTCGTATTCAAAATATTGGGAAATGTCATTTCTTCCTAGAAACTTAATAACACAAAAAAGTAAACCTTTTAACTCTTTCACAGTGCTTTCATTACATGATGAAATCTTTCAAGTGATTCACTGCTTTGCCTGACGAATTATCCTATACATAGTCTCATACGACCTGCGCTGGGGCTATTGTTAATGAGGCTTGTTGCTTAATTTGTAGAAACCCAGAACACAAGATGTTATTTTCCCTGTAGCTTGTAACATTGTACACAGCATGCATCGTGCGTGTGTCCGACCTTGCAACAGGTGCGCGCAACAGTTAGAGAAGTAGAAACGAGTTCTTTTTCTGAAGCCATACCAACCTTGCAACAGATCGTTTTGCGCAACAGCTACTGAAGTACAACCGAGCTTTTTCTGGGGCATTGCGCGCGCCTGTTGCAGGGGTTAACACACGTTCTGTTGGGCGCAACATTTTAATAACCTACTTAAATTGTTATGAGTTGGATTTTGGTATTTCAAACCTTAGTGGCTACCATTTCCAGAGCTAATGCACACATTCCAGATGACGCGGAGCTTCAGTAACAAATATTCGGATAAATTTCGACGAATTTTTCGTTCTTTTGCTCAAGTAAGCATACGTCTGTTCAAAAGTCGCCCGGACAAAAATTCTTACACATGTTCTAAAGTGAAACGCTTATAATCATAGATAAAAACAGTTTTCTGATAAACGTCTAATGTCCGTATGCTTTTTCCTTGTGCTTGTCTACTGACACCTATCGTTTCCTTGACAGCCTAGATATGAGCATAGTCTGGATTTTAACCCTTTTCGATCTCTGAATGGAGAAGGTTGAAAGGTTGAAATCCGAGTACCATGTATTATAACTGCTGCATTATTTCTTTAGTAAGCGGCATTATTAAACGTTTGATTAACTTACCATTTATATATACAATATAGAACATAATGAGACTTTTTGTCTAATACAATTAGCAGTATTGTTCGTCCACTTTGAAGTTCCATATCCACGGATCTGAAAAATGTTCAACCAAAACGACATTAATATAGTATTAATATATAATCTGAAAGACTTTTCTCATCGTCATTAACTAATTAGTTGCTTGTGAAAGACTTGTGTACTGTAAAACATTGTTGGGTCTTGTTGTATTCTGTGAAAAATTGTTGTGTTCCACGAAACTTTGTTGTGTTCAGTGAAAGATTGTGTTCCACGAAACTTTGTTGTGTTTTCAAAGCAATTTTGCATTGTGTTTTGCTCCTGTGGGCCATCGTAATTTTGCGTACTAAAAATTACTCTGAGAAATCGTTTGATGTTTACCCACTGAGAATTTTAGATTAAAAATCGTGCCTCTGCAACAAAAATTACCCGCGGGCAATCTTAAAGTTGTCTTTCAAATTTAGATGAAAATAGATTAAAATATGCTATATCAATAAGTGGGCATGAATGTACTGCAACATAAAAGGCTCAGTTTTGAACATCTCTACTGAGTTAAAGTTAAGGGTCCACTTTTAAAACTTTGTGTACGTGAATTGCAAAATAACAACAACAACATCATCAACAACAACAACAACAACATATAAAAATGAACGCATCCAACAGCAGTCAAAATCACTTATGCCAATACACCTTGGCTTTGGATTTCATTCATCAAATTATTCTGGCTGTTACTGCAACTATCCTTGGTGTACTTGGCATTTTTGGAAACACATTTGTCGTCGTTCTCGCTGTAAAATACACCGTTCGGAAAAACCTTCATCATTTGATTATCAACATGTCTGTGGCGGAAATTGTTATAGTTTTTTCGAGCTCGTTCGTGAGGATTTCAAAGTTATTTCGCTTTGATTTGTGGAATGAGCTTCAATTCTCTATGGCCAAATTTCTTTGCAAAGCCTTAATGTTCATAGTATTCTGCTTAGCTTTTGCATCTTTGGTTACTCTCTTGATAATCAGCGTTGAACTTTTCAGAGCAACAAGGTTAACTGTACAAATATCAAGACCATATACACTGAAACGACGTTTGAAAGTACTTGCTTGTTTGTGGGTGTTTTCATCTTTGCTGGCAGCCTATGCAGCGTATGCTGTAAACCTTCGAAAAATTGGACCCTCATTACAATGCACTGACAATTTCCGAGGAACGCTTGATTTGTGCTATTTTATTTTTTCGCTCGTCGTCTTCTTTGCAATATTGGCACTGAGTTTTTTAACACTGCGCAACATTGCAAAACCACAAGCAATTCAGGACAGTCTCTCAGAGAGGGCGAGACAAACTCGAGCCAAAAGAAATACTAAAGTGATAAAAATGGTGCTAAGTTCATTGATTCTTTATGCAATTTGCTACTTCCCTTACTATTCTATTGGCTTTGTCTATACAATTACTAGGAGTGAGCAAGGCATCCATTCCAACTGTTTAACATGGTATGCTACATTTTATGTTACTGGATTCCTTCTTCCCCTAACTAACACGTGCCTCAGTCCTTGTATTTACATGGTCTTCCTATCTGACTTTCGTGAAGCAGCCAAGAGATTAGTGTGTGGTGGAACAAACAACCCACGCGTAAAAAGAAGAAAGTCAGTAGAACCACAACGTATGGAAACTACCACGTTGTGAGTCACCTAGTAAGGCCATAATGAAACGAACAAAAGGAAATCCTACGAAGACTAACATAAAAACTCAGTTTAGAGACTACCTTGAGGGTTACCTTTGAGCTATAATGAGAGGAAAAGAAAGAAAGAAAGAAAGAAAGAAAGAAGAAAAAAAAAAAAAAAAAGAAAGAAAAAAACCCCAAATCAACCCAAACTAACCCCCCTGAATATTCTTCAAGCGTGTTTTTTTTTTCAAAATAAAAATGACCAGACCGAGCGTGCTTTTCTTTCCACTAAAAGCATGTAAATTTTATTCCTCCTTTTGACGATTTTTCTTTAGTTAGAATTGTATGCTTCTTCGAGTGTGAATTTTTGTTCAGAAAAAGATCCGGGACGGACGTTGTCCGATAATCCGAGCGGAATGGTTCGTACGGAAATTCTGCAGAACTACAACATATGTAAGTTTATGAATGGATTGTCACTTGGAAATGTGTTAGTTAGAATTGTATGCTTCTTCGAGTGTGACCGAGCCCTCAGCGTGGTTTGAACTCACGACCTTCGGATGTCTGGTCCGACCCTCAAGCACTGAGCTATTTGAAGGCTCTAGTGGCGAGCAGGTCGAAGTTATGATTTTTTTCTTCTTCTTTGATTTATATAATAGAAAATGGTTAGAAAAAGCGAATTATAGTGATGTACTAACAATCGCCCCTGAGAATGACACTTTTCTGAGAGGTGGCTAGTGCGAGTTGCAAAATTTGCTATCTATCTAATGTTCGTTTTACAGTGTTTTTATTCGTACCTTCAATGAAAATGTTTGCAGTTGTAATTTTGTGCTTTTCGAGCTATGCGCAGAAAAGTACGTGGTGCACGTGCAAAACTAAAAAAAATCACCTTAAGAAAAATTTTGTTTCTGATTAAAGCGTTCGACAGGTGTAATGGTATATGTAAATATATCACTGTCACTTCCACAACTGCTGATGGTGACAATTACAAAGCATTTATTTTCACTGCTAAAAGAAACTACTCAACGTGTCAAACGAAAATTCGTTTTGTGTTATTGTAAAAATGATTGATTGAAACCGATGCCAAAGTTTGAGATTTCTTGGGTCGGAATTGACAATTTTACAAGTCCTCCAAGTTTAGCCATATGCATTTGACTTCAAATGAAGTCATTGAGTTGAAAATACAGTGAATAAATGTCATCTTGGAACCGGAAGATTATGTACTCACATTTAAATATTGTCAGTGATGATTTCGCTTCAACCACAGTGACGCTTTGTTGGTGACCGATGGCGGTAATTTGAAGGCGAATAAAATCATGAATTTTAACTATAGACATCTCATTATGAAGTCTTGTATTTCAGACAGCAACTTGTATAAAAACGCAAAAATACATTTGGCTTTTTCGGCATTCTATTTTGTCATGTACCTTCAAATGAGTATACATAATTTCACAAACTGCATTAAATTTGTAGTTTATTTACTGTATTTAACATTGACATCCAACGACGCCATTTTCATTACGCGGCTTTCAAATTATCAGTAGAATTTAATTAATAAACCCCCGCATTGTCACAAAAAAAACGCATTGTCACAAATAAGAAAATAATGCATTGTCACATTCTCAACAGCATGATGACAGCACTTTTTAATTTCAATAAACGAGAACTAATATAAAGCAGCTGAAAATGATGTATTAGATGGACTGGATCTCAATTAATCTGGCTGGAAAAGGCTTCCAAAGTGCAATCAATATCAAGGACAGTTGTTGCAAAGTGAATTTGTCCTTTCTTAATAGAAATGATGAACACCTCTAATTCTACGCATAACAGCTCGTTCATTACCGAGAATTCTGACATCCATACTTGGCAACAGATTTTTCTTGTGGCTACCTTCGCTTTTGCCACATTTGCTATTTCTGCAAATGTTTTCATCATTGTCCTTGCTGCTAAATATATTGTTCACAAGAATCTTCACCATCTGATCATCAATATGGTTGTTGCAGATATATTAATGGTTACCATAAGCTCATGTTTTTGGATTCCTGGTTGGCTGCATTATGATTTGTGGAGCAAACTCAGATTCGAAGCAGCAAATATCCTTTGTAAAGCAATCATGTTTATGGGAGCAAGCTTCGTTCTCGCTTCTTTGATTACTCTTTTCATCATTAGCGTCGAACGATTCAGAGTGACAAGAATAACTGTTCAGAGATTGCGACCATATACATTAAAACGACGTATGGCAACACTCGCTTTTACATGGCTGATTTCCTTTCTAGTCCCAATCTATGGAGTGTATGCTGCGGAACTCAAAAAAACTGTTTTATGTTTTGACAGCAGTAATGCTCGCGACTTTTCATGGTTTTATGCGTGCTACTATATTTTCGCTTTGGTTATTTTATTTGTAAGTTTTGTTCTGACTATCTTGACATTAAGAAGGCTTACTACATCGCAAACGATTCAGGCCAGTCTTTCAGAAACGGAGAGAGAAAGAAGAGCCAAACGAACTTCTAAAATAGCGAAGATGGTGATGAGCTCATTGGTTCTTTATTCAGTTTGCTATTTCCCCCTCTATCTGTTTACAGTCATAAACATGATTGCTCTTAACAAACAAGTGATTAAAAACAATGTTTTGGCATGGTACGTTATTTATCCTATCATTGGACTATTTCTTCCTCTTTGTAACTCATGCCTCAGTCCCTGTATTTATATCTTTTTCTTGTCTGACTTTCGAGAGGCAGCCAAGAGATTAGTGTGTGGATCAAGGACGGTCAACCGACGTGTGCGTTGCCAAAACTCAGTAGAAGCTCAAAACATGGAAACTGCTATGTAATCCTGTAGACATTGTTTTCACGGAAGTTTATATGTAATGAATGCAAAATGCCGCTTCAGGTGTCTCATGTCAAAGTTAAAAAAATACTCAAAAGTGAAATAAAGCTAAAAAAAGTAATGAAATGGGAGGACTTCTTTATCGTTGTTGTTTTTTGTTTGAGGGTGATACACGACTTTCATAATGGCCGCTGCTAATTAGCATAAATAGTGAAAAATTACTATTTCTGGAACTGTATCAATTTGAAATTATTAAGATTGTTAATTTTGATAATTTGTGCAATTTTCAAAACAAAACATTAAATCCTTGACAAGATATGGGGATTTAAAATTCTGAAAATGCACTAAAACGAGGCTACCAAGGCTTTTGGTCAAAATTACATACAAAACTCTCTATTTTTGACAGCGCATAACTTTTTTGATATTAAACCAAAAGTGATAAAATTTTCTGAAAATATTTGTCTTGAAGTAATTTCTCACAAAGCATTGATAATTTCTTGCACAAGGCCCTCATTTTCTCTACTGGAAAAAACTGAATTATGAAAGTGGTCTATGACGCCTCAAATTAACGATATCTCATTTATTCATTAACATTAGTAAATTCAATACACTGCTGTCTCCTAAAATGGTAAAGGACTCTAACTAGAGGACTCGGGGTTCATCTCAGGTATATAATCCAAACTTTGACGAAGTTTGTTTTTGTTTCTCGATGCTGGACGTCAAACTCCCACGTGCTTTAGTCCCAAATCGTTATAAGTATAATAACTGTTTATTTATATTTAATTGTCCATGTGTTACTGAAAAGGGTCTCAAGAAAATTGCCCCCCTCCCCCTTTTGCTCAGGCCTCGCTACACCTGCAAAGCAACACCAAATAAGACCAAATATGGTTTGTTGCAGAGGTTGAAGGAATAATTCTTTTCGTGTGCCATCATTAAAAAATTGCAGAACGGAAACAAATTTGTCCTTGATAAGTGGCACATGAATTCAAAGTGGTTTGAATTTTGGGGGAACCAATCTAATATCAAATACCACATCTCGTGCTCTGTTTTGGGAAATGTTGCCACTATTCTAAATGAAAACCTGGACAAGAAAACTATCCCTTAACAATGACGGAGGGCGGGTCAGCTTGTCTCCAGGGTGAAACATTTAATGAATTGGCGTTTAGTGAGTAAGGCAGGACAGAACTAACTTATTAATCATGTTGTCACGTACTTTATTGGTCATTTAGTAAACAGGATTGTTGGTAACACGTGAAAGATTTAACGTTTTTCTTACCTTTTTTTCCAGAGTATAAAATTTATTTTCTTTGATGTTAAATAAAATTCGACCAAAGGAATAGCTTTAATGCTTTCTTTGACCCTTCTTCTAAATTTAACAGATCAGTCGTGCTTGACTAACAACTGCTGTCTTTTCTCTGCAAGTACCCATGTTACTATACGTACACTAGAGTCATTACTCATATAACTCCTTACTCATCAATCATTTTCTTCTTGATTAACTAGAATCCCCGCGGTTTCCATGTGTTGTGGTTCCACAGAGTTTCCTATCTCTATTCACGCTCAGTTTTTTCCACTTGAACCACACACTAACTTCCTTGATTCCTGACGAAAGTCATTCAAGAAGACGCTGATGCAGATGCAGGGACTGAAGCAGGAATAACAAAGTGGAAGCAATAATACTGCAACGTATAGTAATATACAATTAACCATTCCTAACATTAACAAATAATTTGAGATTGCATGTTTTTATCTCGATTTTATCAATACTACTTACAAGTATTACAATATACTGAGGCAGGTAGCACAGTGCGTAAAGAGCCAGAAAGCACATCATCAATAGAGTAACTAAAGATGCAAGAGCGAAACTTGTGGTTAAAAATCCTAACGTTTTCTACAAATATTTATTAATTACAAAATTACAAATTTCGGCAATACTGGAAACCACCAAGATGGTAATAATTTTTTGGAACCTTATATGGCTTATTATTTTTCATTTCATCGAAATTAAAAAGTACTTGAGCAGCTTCAATCCGTCAAATTAGTGTGACGTGTTTGCTTTTAATCAAGCATAGCACCTAAAGTCACTAACTGAAAAATGGCAAGTAGAAAACTCATAACCCGTTATTAATATTTATTCAGTTTTATTGAAATTAGAGTGTAGTGTAGTAAGTCAATATATTTTTGTCATTTGAGGTGAATCATTTAAAAGACATCTTCCAAATTTTAATTATTTCGTTAGAGAAAACAAAAAAAGTGACTAAAATACTTAATCTTGGATGGAAAGTGATTAAAATCAATGAACCTAATACGTCTTTTTATCAATTTCATCGTCTAGTTACTGTATACAAGTGTTTAAATGATGAAATTATGACTTATCAACTAAGATCTTTAAGAATTATGTCTTTGCAAAGATAATTTTCATTTACCCGTTGTACGTACAAATTGGGGGAAACAACAATTTATTTATCAGTGCATAGATGAATAAATTTGGCTAAAAGCTATATATCCCTATAACAGTTATTACAAAGGCGTTTCTTGGTATTGCGTCCCCACTGAGTTTCTTCTGTTCGCGCGTTGGTTTGTCTTCCTACCACATACTAATCTCTTCGCTGCTTCACGAAAGTCAGACAAGAAGACAATGTAGATACAAGGACTGAAGCATGAATTACACAACGGAAGGAATGACGCAACAAAGTAATATATGATAAAGCTTTCTAAACAGCTGCTAGCGCTGTATTTTTCTTGGTTGCTTGGATTAGTACTTATTATAAGATTAACAAGATAGAAAGGGAGATAGCACAGTGCATAAAGAATATAGGAACCCATCACCATTTTCAGAATTTTGATATTTCTTCTGGCTCGCATCTGTCTTTCCATTTCTGAAAGACTTGCATGGATGGCTTGTGGTTTGGCAATTCTTTGCAATGTTAAAATATTCAGTACAAGATTTACTAATAAGAGAATCAAAATGGAAACACAGTAGCTCGAATAAAACCACGATATGGTAGTTTTATTATAAAAGCATTTGAATAAATTGCTATTTTTGTGAAGTCCCACAACATATGCAGGATAGGCTGCAATAACAAATGGGAACAACCACGAACAGGCGATTACTGCCAAGCATCGTTTTATTGAATATGGTCGCCATCGTTGCACAGTTAGCCTAGTTCCTCTGAATCGTTCAACGCTGATAATTGTAAGGCTAACCAAATAGTTAAGAACGAAACTTGTCCCCATAAATGTAATAGCTTTGCAGAGGAAAACGCTAATTGAGAATTCAGCTTCATTGAACAAATCATCAAACACTTGTGAGAACCATACAGATGAGGTAAGGATAACCATCAAAATATCGGTCACGGCCATGTTAATGATCAAATGATGCAAGTTCTTTCGTACAGTGTATTTAACAGCAAGGACGATGATGAAAATGTTTCCACAGATTGAAATTGTTCCAAAAATAACTGTAACAGCCACAAGGATTGACTGTACAAAATCCCGGTAAGATTCCTGAATATTGCAATCAAGTGTAACATTATCCGATGTATTCATGTTTTTCAAATTTGTCGAAAGCCAATGTGCTAGGATTCTATTCGGCTTCCACAGCTCTTATAAACTAAACACGATTTTGAGACGGCATTATCAGTTTTTATTATTCAATTTTCATACACTGTACAAATTCTGATTTTCTGATTGGTCAGTTTGTACCACGTGACGCGTGGTTATGGCGTGACAACCATGTCGACGGTGTAATAGCCGTGATGTAATGAAATTATACAACGGCTATTAAACCACAGTAAGAAAGAAAAAATATTCCTGGTGATAAATTTTAGGATTTTTTTGTAAAAGAGAAGATTAATTAACAAACATATCTAAAACAAAAGAAGACTGCTTGGCGTGCCTGTTTTTAAGGCAAACTCATTCAAGTTTTTGGAGAATACTGAGATCAATTCATGTTTATTATTATCTAAAGTTCTTGTATCACGGTAATTTTCCAGTAGCTTTCTTTTGAAAAGTTTATTTTGTATTGTTAAAATAAAATGCTATTAAACTAATTTTGAATTACTATCATTTTGAGTGACTTGTTATTTTTAGTGATCTTAGATGTCGTACTGACAGTGTTAGCCCCTGATAGTTTTCTTCCAACTAGCCGTCATTCATAAACCGATAATGCCTTATGTTTACTTTTGTATCGCGATTCTAACTAATTTTTGCGTAGAAAAAAGAGAAAAGTAATCATTTTTGATTGATTGAACGCGAGATTTTCTTTACATGCGAAGTCGTAAAAATTACAGTTTCCATGGCAACTGCTGTCTTTCTTAGCAAGAATTTTCAGTAGGTTTAAAGCCACTTTGATGCAGTCTTCAATATTTGGGCCAATCACGAACGCTGATTTTGAGACATTATCGGAAAATAATGTCGTCTCTGTAGATCAAAATGATAGAAGAATCGCGATACTGACATAAAACCCCGATTACTAAACCAAATGACTAATTAGAAAACTTTCAGTGTCGAAATTTTGCATATAATATAAACATTCTCGCTTAGGCGTTTTTCTGTCATTTAAGGAAATTAAAAAGTGCAGTGCCAAGAGTGAGTATTGATTTAGCACATCTGTCAAGAAGTTGGAATAATAAACATCAATTTAAAGTTGAAAATCAGAGTTTTAATTGCGAGAGATTGAAGCAGTAGTATGAAAATAGCGGTTCTGCGCCCGGTGCGCGCTTGTGCACCGTGCAGGATGGGTCACGTCCATGTGCAGGAGATGTCACGCTCTGGTGCAGGGGGAGTCACACAACGGTGACTAGTGAGTCACACACCGGCCAGCTGTAAGTTTATGAAAAAGCTCTTTATTGACACATATGCAGTGGAAGTGTGTAAACAACTTCATGAACTCGATATTAAAAATTGCTGTGGCTGTCAAGTCAAAAACAGTAACGTGTTTAATTAATACAGCTAGACGAAAAGGCAGCAGTACCCTCGGAAATATATTAGGTAATCAAGATACAGTTAAAGTGATCCGAATGTATTGAAAAGGGACAAAAATAATACTCTAAAAGGACGTAACATAAACGAACGAAAATGCGTTCGTGACAAGACGCATGGACTAATGACCGCTGTGTACACAATGAATACTATGAGTCTCGAATGAACAAATTAAGCAGAATTCGCGGATTTGCATGTTATAGGGTAGACATTATTGTTATTTCTAGTACTAGGAAGTTGGCGCCATTGAACGCGCAAACAATGGCATTTAAGAACTAGCCGGAAGAGAAACGGTTCGTTTTAACGCGTGCGTAAAAATCCAAAAATCCGCGCGCTTTATAGCGTCAACTTCCCTTTTTACTAAAAATAACCCTCAGCGCCAAGCGCAAATCGCGTAGACATCAGTTCATGAGTTTTACTTTCAAAGGGTGAACCAGAAATCAAAATTGATGCTTTCAGTGTTGATAAAAGTATTTAGTGTTTTAAGTCTTTAGCATCGTAACAAAAAAATGTATCATATTGTAAACAAATCTTCAGTCTTGATAAAGAAATCTACAGCGTCGTAAAAAAAATCAACAACAACAACAACAACAACAAAAAAAAAATCATAGTATTGTATGTAATGTAAAGATGTATGTATGTGCGAGCGAACATCTCTGACTTGGGAGTTGGACTGATAACGCAGCCAGCATATTGTTGCCGTATGATTGCGTTGTTGACGAAGAATTTTTATTTGTATGAAAACAGTTGGAATGTATACTCTAGAACGTTTGACATATTTATAACTGCTTCATTTCTAACCGTCAGCTGTATAACTATCGATCGCTTCTCAAGTTGTTTTCTTGATTTTTTGTGCGAAATTTCTACACATTGCCTCTCTCACAGATAATTCAAACGAAAGCCAAACTGATTTTCTCCTTGTTCTTCAGGTAGCTGAATTTTATTGAACGTTTTTGAGAATCTTGCGTTGACTTACGTTGAGCGGTGTTCAAACTAGACAAGCAAGTCAAAACGTGCATTAAAGGTTGCCAAAAAATTAAAACTATTCTTTGAATAGCTTGTTTTTGAGATAAACAACAAGCTTCATTACAACCAATCACGTTCGAGATCAAACCTTTTATGGGACTGACGGATAATTAGCATACTACAAAATTTACATATAGGTATATGTACGTGCCATCCCACTTTAGTTTTCTGGCCATATACAACTTTCAATTCGAAGCACTGCTTTATAACTTCTGTTTGATTGAGCTTTTGTTAACGCTCTTTGCCAAGGTTTATTATTACATTAATTCCATCTCAAATTTCGCAATCAATCAATCAATCAATCAATCAATCAATCAATCAATCAATCAATCAATCAATCAATCAATCAATCAATCAATCAATCAATCAATCAATCAATCAATCAATCAATCAATCAATCAATCAATCATCAATTCATCAATTCATCAATTCATCAATTCATCAATTCATCAATTCATCAATTCATCAATTCATCAATTCATCAATTCATCAATTCATCAATTCATCAATTCATCAATTCATCAATTCATCAATTCATCAATTCATCAATTCATCAATTCATCAATTCATCAATTCATCAATTCATCAATTCATCAATTCATCAATTCATCAATTCATCAATTCATCAATTCATCAATTCATCAATTCATCAATTCATCAATTCATCAATTCATCAATTCATCAATTCATCAATTCATCAATTCATCAATTCATCAATTCATCAATTCATCAATTCATCAATTCATCAATTCATCAATTCATCAATTCATCAATTCATCAATTCATCAATTCATCAATTCATCAATTCATCAATTCATCAATTCATCAATTCATCAATTCATCAATTCATCAATTCATCAATTCATCAATTCATCAATTCATCAATTCATCAATTCATCAATTCATCAATTCATCAATTCATCAATTCATCAATTCATCAATTCATCAATTCATCAATTCATCAATTCATCAATTCATCAATTCATCAATTCATCAATTCATCAATTCATCAATTCATCAATTCATCAATTCATCAATTCATCAATTCATCAATTCATCAATTCATCCATCCATCCATCCATCCATCCATCCATCCATCCATCCATCCATCCATCCATCCATCCATCAATCGATCGTTCGATTAATAGATCACTCAATCAATTTAATATACTAATTAGTCGCCACTGGGCCTGGTGAAATTCCCTTTTAATACGCGAAGCTAAACTTTAAGTCTGTGGATTCAAAGAACTTTTTAAAGCCAAATTCAAGGATTAACAATTTTATTTCAACTACGAACAAATTTTCCTTTTCTTTATTTTACAGTTTCATTTGTACAATAAATAGTAAAGAATCAATGTGGCACACAGTCGCCATATTCGTTTTCGTGGCATCCTCCTGTAATCATTACGTCACAAGAGTACCGCTTACGTTTGCACATTAATGCATTCACTTTGTACATGTCGTATTCCATACAGCTTTGCATAAACAGTTGCTGTTTACCCCTTGATGCGTAATAAAGAGCGCAAACTTGAGTTGGTTTGCTGCAGACTTCTGGCTGTATGTCAGCAGTACAGTCATCCAGTGACGTCTTACTAAAACAGCTGGGGCACTCGAGAGATTCCACTGCAAAGAAAATGATAGATATTGCTAGCTTTAAGTAACAATAGGGGAACAAAAGAGAAAATCGTTTTGTTCGTTACATATTTGTTTGTTTTCTTATTATTATGCCGGAGTGAAATTGAAAATGTGTGGGACGAAAGCATAATGCTTTTCTTTGAGCATGCGTAATAAATCAGTTCAAATTCCATCCTGGTAATGTATTCAAGAACAGGGGCGAGGCGCGAGCAAAAGGGGAGACAATCAATGGAAAGGTTAAATAAGGTGAATACTTTTTAGTGAATTTTTTTTTCAGTTTCCTTTTAACTGATTTAAAAAAATCAACCGCGTTTTTGAATCAAATAAATAGCAAACAACAATACTATAGACTTACAACTTTCTTTTTGATTATTTACTCCTTCAAAGGAAAAACTAGTTATTTCACTAAAATGTATTGTCTGGGCTTCCTGTGGTCATTCGTGGTCGGTCAATCCACGAGTTACTACGCCATTGGCCGGTTGATTGTACACCGTCTTTCAATTTTTTTTCTTTTCGAACAGTTTCAATGAAACAGCTCTTCAGTAGTCAACCAACTGGCCATGGGATTATTTTCTATTTTTCAGGTCCATTATATAATACATGCATGGAAACCGTGCAATCTTACCTTTTACAACAACCAGGATTAGCGCTGTTAAATATATCATACACTTCATTTTTAGGGGCCTTAGTTAATCTTGAACTAATTACAAATGTCTGAAAGAATATGTACATGAATAAATATATGGTATATGGATAAAATTTTGAGACCAACAAAATTATTAATAAAGGAAAGTCAGTTCATTTCGTAACTATCAATAAACTGCGCCCACTACAGAAAATTCCCTACCTTGGCTGATTTAAAGTTCAAGATTTAGCAGAACTGTTTCTTGCCACGAAAAAAAAAATGATTAATGGAAAAAATGAGGAATGCGCAAATATTTATAAAATTTCTTGCAGCAATGTTTTTCATTTGTGTCGTTTTTTATTGCAAATATATGTCAGTATATGATGAACAAATTGAACCAAAAGTATGCCGTCTCCTGTAATGATTTAGTGTTTACTCTACTGAGTCCACCTCATATGTAATTATGTTTAGTTGATTAAATAGAGCCAAGTAATACTATTAGATCTACAAGTATACCGACTATAAAAACATTCTTGGTGGTTATTCGCCATTCAGCGAAGTTCACACTCGCGTTGAACTATGATAATCTTTTACTTTTTGATATGTATCTGAAGAAATGGATGAAATGTAAAAAATAGAAGAGAAATAAGTGACCAAATTGATAGAACGTTTGGCGTGCGGCAGGCGGTCTACACGCCTGCTGGATAATAGTCTTACTCAAATCTTACTAAGATATAAATTGAGGGACAGATTGTACCATGCGTGCGGCGCTCAGATAGGCCTAAGTCAGCCTACTGTCTCGTTTTTGAAATTTCAGTTACAGAACCGACTATTTTATTCTACAATCATTACGCTTCTAGACAAGAATTACATCTAGCAGTCGCTCGGTCGTATTTTTCAATACCCTCCATACAAAGGATGTTCTAATGTGTTCCGGCGCGTCCGCTCCATTTAATAATTAGTGATAATGCTTCATTAATTTAGTCCTGTTCCGGGTGGTGAAACTGTAATGGCCGACTCCACAAACACACGATTATTGAACGGATTTAACACGACAAATTTTTGTTTCTCAAAATTTTCGTTCAGCTTTATTTTGTCTTCCTAACAGTGACGTGATATCGGAGATTTGCAGCTGAAATAGGACTTCAGTTTCCTATATAGAATCTCTCTCTCCCTCTCTCTCTCTCTGAATAGCTAGTCTTCAACTGGAAACCAGTCTCTTGTCTGAATAGTCTTAAACTAGAAAGAAAGGGCTTGCGAAACATTCTTGTTTTTTTTGCAAAAAGGGAAGTAAGGACGCAGAACGTAGCTAGAATCAACGGCATAAAAAGATTGAGTGTGAATGTTTTTAAACAAAATATGAAGAATATATATAAATATGACATTGCGGAAGTGCGTGATAACCATTTTTCTCAGTAATCTCGCGAGTTGACGTCAAAGATTTTCACCAAAGAACTTAATTCCTCTCATTTTTGATCAACTGTTAATAAACGGATTTTTACTCGATGATTTCTTTAGAAGTAGTATTACTCTGAAAATGTGACAGAGAAGTTCCTTATGGGGATTGCCTCGACCAATCCGGAGAAACTTGCAAGCTCACTTTTGAATACTTGCTACGGTTAGAAGCATTTTTCTCTTCCGGATTCATTGACAGCTCCTTTGTTTAAGTTTGTGATCACTGTTTATGATCGTCACGGCGGTTTATTACAAAATCTTTTCAAGTGTTTGGTTCGGGTGTTTTGAGTTAGCGTGGTAACTCCAGACAGAACAAGATAAATTGCACCATAAAATTACAACAATCATCACGATACAAGGACAAATTTCTTATATGACGGAAACGAAAACTTAATACTCGATAATAAGGATTTTAAAAACAGTTAAGCAGCCAAGAGGATGCTGAGTTGAGATATTGAAGTGCTGAAAAGTTGACGCAAACCGTTATTTTATTTGACGCAAATGGCTATTTATTTTTTTAATTAATCTTGTTATTTTAGGCTAAAATATAACCATCCAAAATAAGGTATGATTTGTCTTGAATGATATGATAATGAATGAAATGACAACAAGGTTTTCCGACGTTTGGATGCTAGCTTGCATCATTATCAAGGATGTTTAATAAAGTAATGAACTGAGTTTATATACACTTATAAAATAACTCTTATATAACGCGCGCTCTGATTGGCTGAAAACCCGTGTTTGATGAGAGTTTATATAATAATTGGCATATTACGACTTCGTCTAGCTCGTGGCGTACTTTTTTGTTCTCACCACATTTTGACGTCATCTGTGCATCGATTAGAGTACAGACGCACGGAAAAATGGAATCTATTTGCTAAATCAAACACGTTCACGTCAATTTGTGTTTTCGCCGGCATTTTCTTTTTTCTTTTTTCGTCTATTTGCGTGCTTCCACTACGCTCTCTCGTGATCTCCCAACTTCACGCGTGTTTTGATCAGGCTATCAAACACGGGAAACCGTTTTTTATTCCTTAAATAATAATGTAATATCTGTATATACAAATAGGAATGTAATACAGATAGGAATATAATATCTGTATTTAAACTCAGTTCATTACTTTAATAAACTTAACGTTCTTCATAATGATGCAAGCTTTCATCGAAACGTCGGAAAAATCCGCTGTCATTTCATTTATTATCAAATAATTCAAGACAAATTAAAATGTTTAGAATGGGGAAATTGTTTCTTAAAGAACGAATCTCAGTCTACGGCCGCAACCCCGCCTTTAATACAAAGTGTTTAATCCAAATAAGATAGCAAAGTAAATGGGCGAGTTTGTCGGAACAAGAGTTATCTTTCTTTATCGTCATGAACGATTACAAAATTCAAACATTTTAAAATGATATTCACTGCTTCGTCTATGTATTTGTGTTTTAATTTTTCCGAGATTTCGGGTCGTTGACCCATCATCAGTGAAGGTGACGGTTGAAAAACTATTTACATGACGAAAATGCACAAACAAACAGAGTGAGTGACATGCATACCGAATACAATCGAATGACGTCATGCATATCATACTAAATACGTACAATCTAACAATTGCAAAACTCAAACAGTTGAGAAAATGAAATAAAATGAAATCTAATTTGAAATAAATCATCAATCATTCTTACAGAAAGAAATGTTCCCAATCTTTTGTTTCGCGGCGATGATTCTTGAATCAGTGTTTGCCTTTCGTGAATTTGCCGCTCCTCCTTAACCATCGCCGCGTCTGTGCTTTCATTCAGAATGTACAAAAAGGTTAGACATTTTCGTTTTCGGCGGCAGATAGTTAAGCTTAGTTAGTAACTTTAAGTATCGACAAAAAATTAAAGCATTAAATCAATTTCAAAATCCTGGCTAAAATATCCGCCTTCAATTTTTCGGTCCGTATATGGGAAGTTATGCCCCGCTAGTCAACCAATAAGAGTGCGCGCTATCTTTGCTATATGGACACAACAATGTAATTTGGTGAAAATCGGTCTACAGCTAAATAATATATCGATGAACAAAAATTTGTGGGCAAGTTTTCGATATTTTATTTCGTTGGTGAGCAACTGATTTTCAAGTCGAAAAGTAAAAATCTGGGCATTTTAGCTGGTCATCGATAACTAGAGATCAAACAAGTTAAAATATCAAGAATCGCCCACGATCCTTAATTTATCACTTATCAGGCTGATTGTATGCTGATATAAACCGTACTAAGTTTTAAAGTGATATAGTTTGGTTATGGCGCTCACAGAAAGGATCACGATTACTGTTATCTTCTGAACCCATTGTTATTTGTAAAGCAAATTTGTTACAGTGTATATTTTTAGCTAATAATAACTCACATCAAAACATATGCTGAGCCTAACTTCACATGATTTTCATGGAAGACTATTAATGGATTTCCTTTCAAAATAAAAAGTAACAAGATCAACAAAACAAAAAGAAAGAAAGAAAGAAAGAAAGAAAGAAAGAAAGAAAGAAAGAAAGAAGGAAGGAAAGAAAGAAAAAGAGAGAGAGAAAGAGGAAGAACGAACGAACGAACGAACGAACGAACGAAAGAATGAATGAAAGAAAGAAAGAAAAGGAATTGGACTTGAAAGAAAAATTACTTGCGTTTTCTAAGCTTGATTTAATTTTTAAGATCTTTATTTTCTTTTCGATTTTCGTGCACAATTTCAATGCTATTTCTCTATTGTTATATAGATTTCCGTTGGTTCTGTCGTCGAATGTCAAAAAGGATTGATAACCAGTAATTTCCACTAGTGCAAAGTCGTCACATTGGCCAGATCAACATTTGGTGCAGTATTTACGGCATTCGATAGATTTCTCAGATACATATCTGGCTTCAAACAATAGCAGATTAACATTTGTTCAGGGAAGAAAGTAGCAAAATATTGCTTTAGTTGGATTTCACTATCTCGACTATTTTGAGAAAATGTCCCAAAAACAGAGCGAATATAGCCATGCATTTAAGACATGCCGACCGCGGTATTTTTGACGACACTCATAGAGTGATCGAACAAATCATGCAAGCGTTCGTTCATTCGACGCGTTCTCTTTTTGGCTGAGTGATCAAAAGATCAAAAGAATTGGCGTTCAGTTTTCGGAGTCTGTTACTAGATGACTCATCCAAGTGTTTTGCTTCAAACAAGTTCTGGAAAGAGAATTTATGTAGTGCTCCGATGTTTAGAAAAAGAATTGTCGATCTTTATTCATTGAAGAGTAACTTAGGATAAAATAATCTCAGCAAAATTTTGTTTGAAAAATTGAAAAAATAAAGTGATTTTCGTACCATAAAAGGATATCTGTTCTTTTGAGTGCCGATATTCGACCTGGTATATTGTTTATGAAGAGTGAAAAGAACTCTTAGGAATTTTTTTTTTCTAAATGAAAAAATTGAGAGTGAATATAATGCATTTGTCTCATGGACGTTCTAATACCCAGATTAAATTTCTCTGCGTTTTGGTGGTCTTTTTTCCAAAGGCGTGCCATTAAATAGCAATTCATGTTCCGCACTCCGACAAACAACAGTTGTTTTCTGATATAGTTATTAAAAATAAAGAAGGCGGAAAAAAAAAGAACAGTTCCTTCAGCTTAATTTTACAGTTTAACAAGAAAACTTTTATGGACCAGTTATTGGCAAGAACATGGATGCTTTAAAACGTTTTGCCCTGTTTAAGTTTTAAGTTAGTTTAGCCCACTTACCTTACAAGTTGTCCGTGCTCGCAATCCAAGGTTATTCTCAAGTGAAGAGACAGTGAAATACAGTGAAGAGAAAGTCACAATACAACGAACTAACAAACAGCCAATCGCGTTAATTTGTTTTCAAAACGGAAAAAATACAAGAATAAAATGCGTAGGTTGAAGGTTTTTTAATCTTGTGTTTCCGGCATCAGTCTTTTAGTAATAGGTTTTGCTTGTTCAGAAATCACACTGTGATGAATTTTGAGTCAGTGATTAAATTATGAACCGCTGCTTCTAAAGTAATCCAGAAAATGAACTGAATAAAAGAATTATTTTCTAGAGCTTGACTCAAAACCTCGCCACAGCTATTTAAATTTAATCCGAGAATCTTGTTAGACGCCAATAAAACTTATTTCTTTAATTTACTCTAGATTTTATTGATTTTATTCAGATGTGATCAGTTAAATCTGATTTTCATTGCAATCAAAAAATCTTGTTAGCTTTCAACAGAGAGTTAATTGTCAAACTGAATGAGTAAATTCCCACTCCGTGAGGTTGAGAAAATCGAAAAGTTTACTTTCGTGCTTGAAGGCATTCAGTAAACCGCTCTCCACTTGCTTTCAATGCTATCATCATTAACATTTATGTCAATTTTACATGGAACAATAGGACAGACAAATTGAGTTCATCTCATTATTTTCTTTCGCGATATAAATCCAATATTTCCTATTCTGTTCTTCATTTCCTCTGTCGTAGTCAAATACAGCGTAATTGTATAAATCGTTTGGAACTTCTCGCGTTGCTTTATGGCTTGAATGGTAGCAAACAATACACAAATTAAGTTGATTTCTTGCGGACGTGCTACAGATTGCTCTTCAGCTTTACCGACAAAAAAAAAAAAAAAAAAAAAAAAAGACAACAACTGAGTTTATACTATTTTTTCTTTTAGCGACTTCCTTAACGCCACAAATATAAGCTACACAAATATAAGCTACACACGGTTTAACAGTCAGAATTAAACTTTTGCATTTCTATTTATAACTTAGAAATTTCTATAAGAGAATTGCATGCCAACTGATAACTGATAAATTTTATTACTTTGAGATATAACTGATATATCTTAAATGACTTGAAAAAATTAACGATAAAGAAAAATGTATTTTAATTGGTATTCAATGGTTTGAGATTCAGGGTACTCTTTTACTGAGATTCTGAGTTAAGAAATCATTGAAATTGAAAACTATATCTTCTGAGGTTTTAGAAATAAGACCATATTTCTTTTTTTTTTTTTTTTTTTTTTTCAAAAATGTCATTGTTTATGAATCTTCTTCAAATTAAAAACAACTCAAAAAACACCTGCTTCTTAAAAAAGCGAATTTACTTAACATCTTGTTTATGCAAGGCTTTTGTATGTTGTATACTGCAAGAGATAAAAGACTTGATGCACTTTCGGAAAGCTTTACGAGCCGAAAATTGAGCCGTGCTGAGAAAGCAGCTGTTGTTGTAACAAAACTGTTATTATTTAAGTATAACTGACTGCGCTTTTGAAGCAGTTAAGTAAAGTCTTACGAATAATCGCAGCAGAGTCAGATTAAATAGGTTAAGAATAAAACGTGGGATCAAAACAACATTACGATTATTGAACGTGACATTCAGTAATACTGTAAGCGATTTTCTTTCACCTTCTTTTTATGTGTAAACGCAGAGTTTTGCTTGAATGCTTAAATATTACTATAAAGCAGAAAAAATATTCTTAATTATGAGAGCGATGAAAAGAATGTGATGAATAAAACAAAGCAAGAACATCTAATATAGTAGCACAGGAAAATCAAAGCACAAAAAAAAATAAAAAATCCCACAAAACCCAAAACAAAACAAAAACAACAACAAGAACAACAAGAACAACAACAACAACAAAACAACAACAACAAAAAGCAAGAACAAGAACAAGAGCAAACCGTATACAAAAGCTTAAATAATTTAGATAATCACAGAACAACTAAAATAAGACAAATTGCAGCACATCAGATTTTTTGTCCCCTATCCAGGTTTGGTATCCAGGGTTTAAAATTTGCAGGAATGAAGCAAAGCCTCCGTTTAGTTTAGTTCAGTTTACTTAGTTTATTTAGTGGCGTTTTCACGCCATTTGATGTGGACCCTGTAGAGTAATAGACCAGACCACACACAACAGCAACTTCAAGGCCAATCTCTGTATTGTGATATTGACGTGATACTGAAAATAATGATAATGTCATACTGAAAAAAATTGTTCTCCAGACACTACATGATTTATAATGTGCTGGATGACGCGCTTTTTACTTTATATTTACAATATATACAGTATATGTATATGAAACAAACGCGTCAAATCAGTTCACTATCAATCGAGGTTTTATTTACGAACTTTATAAAACTTATCACTAGAACTTCAAAAATTACAAAAAAGGAAGAAAAGAAAGAAAACGATTACCACCACAACCTATCTTATTAATTACCATAAATTAACGTTCTACGAAATTAACGCAAATTTCAAATAATCGCGTATAGATGTCTTCATTTCTTTTAATGTAAAATAGCGAAGCGCGGCGGTAACGTCACAACTCAGGCAATCAAACCAAATTTTTCATCTCCTTGAGCCCCATTTGGCAAATTGATTTTTATTGACTTCTTTATTTTTGAAAATAAGCAATGTTTTCATGATAAAATGTATGCTTTTTCGTGTTCTTTTCAGTACAGTTACAGTTTCATGATCTTTGTCTGAATCATACATCTATTGTGCGCCGGAACTATTTTGAGAACCGCCGCGCAACGTGATTTCCATATCATTAATTAAGTGGAGCGCTAATTTCCACAACACAAATTTCTGGCAATTTGTTCAGATATTCCGCTCAATCCAAGCAAACGTCATCATTTTTACATAGAACAATAGATAAACTGATAGCTACAGTATTCATTTGAACGATCTTTGTATGAAAATAGTTCATATTAGTTCAATCTGATTGATATCATTCTCACTTTCTGATGAAATGTCCAAATTAATATTGTAGCTATCAGTTTATCTATTCGACAGTGTCTGTTGATATGTCTTTCAAATAATAAATATTCTCTCCTTTTTAACTTCTCTAGAATTCTGACCAATCATATTAGCTTCCATCACGCATTAATTTCATTGAAATGACCATTTAGCTTGTCTTTTACTTACAAAAACAAAAGCAAGAAATAAACCTGTAAATCTTGGCAAAAAGCTTGCTACATTTCTATTTCTTCTTCAATAAAAGACAAAGCAACAAAAAGCAAAGCAATGAAATAAGATTATTAATGCATGCGCAAGTATAATGCAATTGCCTTTTAAACTTTAAGTTACACTTACATAGTCTAACCTATTGTTGAGTGGATGCGTCATTGGGTGGAAATACTATATATTTTGATCCGGAGGGAGGGGATGTTTCTATTGTTTCAGGCTTTTAATTAATTCATGTTCAGCCTTGTTTCTTTTCGTGACGTCATAGGCAAACGCGGAATCAGGTTGTGGTTCATAATTTTATATCAGACTGAAAAAAGCATTGGAAACTCATTTGGAAGACTTTTTACCGTTAAGTCTCTTTCCTCGTTATCTAAGTAATACTCTGTATCGGTTTCTTTGTGTGATAATTGTTCTTTTTGGTGCTGTGAGGCCAAAACATTTAATTTATAAGGTAGCTCGCGAGACCCTAATCTCTCAATGACTACGGTAACATCATAACATTTGGCGATTATAGTTAAAAGCGATTCTGATTATGCCGAATTGAAACTATCCAATTAATGATGAATATACTTTTCTAAATTTTACATTTTAGGTAAAAAGAATTAACAATAGGGTTGAGATGACGTCATGTCCCTTGAACGAAATTCCAAACTAGTAAATTCATTGGTCTAAAGTTAAGACCACGAAAGACAAGAAAAATGTTATCCACATTATAAATTAGTGTGTTTGTCTTGTAGTATTATATTGTTATTCCATATCTGATGATGGCAGAAAGATTACGAAAGATTATAAATCCCGGCATCCGTGTGCTTTCTTGATCTTAACTTAAGGCCAATGAATGTATTCTGAATTTCTTTTCATTTTTGTATCAGATAACATCATTACAATAACATCAATTTCTAAAACATCTAATATTTTTTCCATCTATTTTGAATATGGGGAACTTATATATTGCTTGGTCATTATTTAGGTAATATACAGATAACTTTTAAGTTTAAAAAGCAATTATATATCTCTTCCAAATTTTGACCGATTTTCAAAATCTAATGTGACCCAGCCAACCTTTTTCTTAGAAAAAAACAGAAATTATGATGAATACAATAATTAAGACGACCCTCAAATCCAAAGGGAAAAAGTTTATTTGACGATCCATTTCATGTCCAAAGAAGACAATGTTCACACTCTTCGCTCTGCTACACTTTTGCCAAACCAAAATCAATATCACTCTTCACGAAGTCAAAAAACTCACTCAGTAATTCTTTAGAAAGAGAACTCACAGTAAAGCAATACAAGCAACACTTTTGGAGGGTTGTTCACACTTTCAATACTTTATATGTAGTAGAAAGATATCATACTTAATATGCCTGCAAAACAAAACAAAAAAAACAAACAAACAAAAAAAAAACATATTCACTTCAGTGCCGGACTGCATACTAGCTTCGTTGGACTGCTCGTCTTAGTGCCATCACATAGGACGACAAAATTCTACTTTTGATTAGTTCTTACATCATGAATTCCTCTACTGAAATTTATCAAACCTAGACATAGTTCCGCTAAAAAACAAGTTCATTCTATTAATTGTATTGCTGTACCAACAGCCTGCGTTAAATCTCTACCTAGACTTATCGTCATAGTGATTGGGGTAGCTCTTCAGGCTTGTTCAATCTCTAACAGCTTCTTCACTCCATTGTACATATCCTGTACACACTGCACTTCAGACAGACCAAGACGTCTACGATTACTAATATCAAACACGCCAGCATCTTTTCCAGTAGACACCGAGTGTTCCCCATGGATACCACGAGCTTGGATGTGATATTCGTCACAGATCTTCTGGAAATCTGGATGCTCGCTGGCTTTGGGGATTTTCACGTGTACGCTAGCTCTCATTCCTGTTCCAAGGTTGGTGGGACAAGAAGACAAATAGCCATGAGAATCAGTATGCTGAAACCCTAGCTGTTTGTCTATTTCGTTGACTGCACGGCACAACCTACTGAAGACTGATCCAATGTCGCTTCCTTTCTCCATGCTGATGATACGAAGCTGGTCTTCTTCGTTGACCCACACCAGGAAGGTCTTGTCATTGTTGTGGAAGATTCCTCTACCCTCAGGCCAGTCTTTATTGATACCAGCAGCTTCCAAGAAGCGATCACCTTTCTTAAACAAGAAATGATCATCTACCAGTTGCTGTCTGGTCTTTTCGTCCATTCCAGTAAGTGGATAGTAGTGGCCAGAAAGATCGCCAGTCAGAGAACAAAGAACGCCGGTAACCTATTAGAAATTAAAGGTTTTGGATTAGTCGGTGTTTCAAGAAATATGAGAAGTGTATGATTTTTCCACATTGGTAACATTAGTAAAGAAAGAAAGAAGAAAAGAAAGAAAGAAAGAAAGAAAGAAAGAAAGAAAGAAAGAAAGAAAGGATTCTCTAATTTACTGCATGTTGACATATAGAAAGTGGATGGTGTATTGTAATCACTTGGTGTCCTTTTTAAAGAATCATTGAATTTTTACGCAAACTGATAAAGTAAAACCATGCTTCTAAAAATATCAAAATTCAGCGATAACAACTAATTCCAGTCCCTAAAATTTGACCAGTTTACCTTTTTCTCGATATCATTCCTTTCTTGTTTTGTCAGTGCTGGGGTCAATCCGTATCCTTTCAAGTTTCTTGCAACGCGAATCCTCGTAGATCTGATGAACACCCCTTTGGGATCCAGATTAGGTGCTTGAACCTTCTCTGGATTCATGTCTGAGGTGTGCTTGTCGGCAAGCTTGTACGGGGAATGGTAGTCCTCAATCACAGCGTCAAACAATGGAGAGAACAGTTTGTAGCATTCCTCGTCGCCAGCGTAAACTCCAACAGAAGAGTCAAGATTTTGGAGCCCGGAATTGATGCAGTCGTAGAGGGACACGCCACGCGAAGTTTTCTTGCCCTTCAAAGAATCAAACATCTCTAGAGAAAGGTGTTTCTTGAGAAGGGATTTCACATCTGGACTTTTGAGGACTTCTGGAAAGATTGAGCGCTCTTTTCTATCGAAGAAAAGATTATGGTAATATTTGTAATGTAAAACATAAATAAAAAACGTGGTACAAGAGACGAAAACTGAGAAACCGAGCGACTACTTTACGATCTGGGAAAGGACCAGATAACTTTACGTTATCAGGTAATAATAATAATAATAATAATATAATAATAACTTTATTAGACACAGGATTCAAAAAGCTGAACACTTATTTACATTGAAGCTGTGTATAACATAAAATTCAAAAAAAATATAAAAAATATATATAACAGGTATTTCTCGAAGCGCACGTTATTTTCAATTTCTATCCCCTGATTTAACAGGCAAATTTAAGGGTGCTCGCGTGCTCTCGTAATTTTTCCCGTACCAGCCAGCCAGCCAGCCAACCGACTGACTGACCATAACACAAACAAACGAACAAAAGAATGAATGTACAAACAAATGTACAAATGATGGAATAAAAACAAGCAAGCGAACAAATCCAAAAAATGAACCTTAATTTTCTTGGAAAAACACACAAATACACATACAACAAAACACAATTTCGATGCTACACTATTTTGTTAAGGCACAACCTGTTGCAATATGCCACTTGCATACATCAGATCTTACTATCAGTGTTTTTTGTAAGATCTGTAGTGTCAATTAATCTCTTGAAGAAATTCTTCATAAGAAAGAAACATCGCGGTAAAACATTTGGGTAGTTGCAGTGTGACGCCAAGTGCTACTTGCGCGCTGATGCAGCTGCTTCTACTAATGTTATACTAATAAAAGCCGCAACTTACTCAATGGCTGCTTTCTCAATCTCCATCAAACTTTTCACTCCATTGTACATATCCTGAACACATTGCACCTCCGACAACCCGAGCCGTCTACGGTTACTTATGTCGTATACACCTGCATCTTCTCCGGTGGACTCCGAATGCTCCCCGTGGATACCACGTGCTTGTATGTGATACTTCTCACAAATGTTATCAAAGTCAGGATGGTCTTTGGCATGGGGTACTTTAACGTGCACGCTAGCACGCATTCCTGTTCCAAGGTTGGATGGACAGGATGTCAGGTAACCATGTTGCTTGGTGTGCTGGAAACCAAGTTTTTTGTCAATCTCGTTGACCGCTTGGCAGAGACGACTGAAGACCGATCCGATGTCGCTTCCTTTTTCCATGCTTATGATCCTCAAGTGATCCTCTTCGTTGACCCACACCAAGAAGGTCTTGTCGTTGTTATGGAAGATACCTCTACCTTCAGGCCACTCCTTGTTAATTCCAGCTGCCTCCAAGAAGCGGTCACCTTTTTTGAACAAAAAGTGGTCGTCCACAAGTTGCTGCCTCGTCTTCTCGTCCATCCCAGACAAGGGATAATAGGTTCCAGCTAAATCTCCTTTCAAAGATGTCAAAACTCCAACAATCTTCTTTTCAAGCTCGACACGCGAGGCTTTTGATAAGCCCGGTGTAAGAGCATAACCCTTCAGGTTGCGAGCAACACGGATTCTTGTTGAGCGAATGTAGCTGTTAGAAGGATCAAGATCGGGAGCTACTACCTTCTCAGGGTTCATGTCAGAGGTGTGACCTTGTTTCAGCTTGTATGGGGTGTGATATTCTTCAATAATGGAATCAAAAACAGGGCCAAACAACTTGTAAGATTCCTCGTCACCTTAAAAATGAAAGAACTGAATTTACAATGAGACAACGCGTTCATCTTTTCAAAAGGTACATTCATGCAATTAAGTAGTATGGAAAGGGACGTCCTACGTAATTCGGTTTCGAGACCAGACGCCGCTTGATCTATCAGCCATTTTACCGAGCTCTTTTTTTGACTTAACTTCTTTTCAACATAAATACTAAGGTTCTTGGAATAAAGAAAATGGCAGTATAGCAAAACAAAAAGCACCTGAAAGGTGCGTGTATCTACTGCAGAAGTGTTATAGAAATATTTTTGACACTGTGAAATGCATTGAAAAGAAAAACTCGAAGAGTGATGAAATATTTTATGGAGTTGAACAGGCAGTTTGTTATTTATACCTCGAATGTCTTTTTGAAACGTTCGGAAAAAACTTGGTAAGTAATAATTTTAACAATACAATATTTTTACGTCCATCAATAGAGACAGCTTTCATAGAAAGTGTCATAAAAAGGAATTGCTAGTGTTTGTTTGGCCTTGCAATCAAGGTCCACATGTTGACTGAGCTCTTAGTACATACGAAGGCCATTACATTTCCTTAATAGGAGCTGAAATATTGTATAATGAAGTGAGTTATATATTTGATAGTTTACATGAAATCGTTAACTTGTATACTGTTGCTATAAGATAGAACATTTGCGAAAGGCTCAAACGATATCGAAAGTAGAATTTAAAACTTGAATGTTAAATTTGGAACTCTGATGCCTAATATGAAACTTGAATGTCGAATTTAGAAATTGGATGTAGAATTTTAAACATGAATTTTGGCGGGAATATAACGCCATACCAAGCCCCTCGTGGCTGCACGTGAAGCCTGGGTAATTGTAGGCCGTAAATAGAGCTAATTGCCCTAGAACTTAAATTTTGCAGTTGAACCTTGCGTTTTTGCCTCAAGACGTTGAGCCCAAGGTTTTTGGGCTGAAGGGTCAGCCCGCATTTGGTGGCCTTTGGAGCAGTGTGACAAAACGCAAAATCAATTATGTAGTTTAGGGGTACCTGAGTAAACGCCAACACCAGAGTCAAGATTGACAATGCCAGAGTTGATACAGTTCCACAGAGTGATTCCAAGTTTGGTCTTCTTGTTTTTAAGCGAGTCAAAGACTTTTTTGGTTAAATGCTTTTTGACCAGACTCTTTGGATTGCATTTCGAGGAGCTGAGGAGATCGCCGGGAAACTCATTCTTGGAGCTAAACCTGAATGTTAAAAGAGGTCATACGTTTTTTGAAAGCTGTTTCACGAACGATCAAAAATATGTCGGGGTGAAAAGCATACGAAGGGGGAGGGGGGTTGGGTTAGGATTGGGTCAGTTTGAATGTAACATTCATTTGCATGCAAAGATGTGCTGAAATAACTCACTTGGCAGCTGCTTCTGGATCCGCCATCACTTGTCTTGTTGTTTACCTGTTAATAAGAATAAAGTCATAACGAACAAACAAACAAAGAGACGAACGAATGAATGAACGAGCGAAAGAAAGAGCGAACCTGCGAACTAACGAAAGAACTAACAAACTAAAGCCTCCATCCCAAATGATGAGATGAGATGAGATGAGATCAACTTTATTTAAAGACGCTAACCTATTCAACATAAATATATATATTGATTTCCAATAGGGGCGTCTAAATCGTAAAAATGTTAAATATACAATAATATAAATACTAATAAATATGCTAAATTAATTCAAACTATGAAATTTTCTAAAAATACATAACTATATAACTAGATATTAATATTGATTTAGTTTAGGGCCATGGGACACTGGCTAGTTTGTTGGTGAAAGAGGATAGTGAATCGCAATTTCTTAATGACTAGCTACAATGTGATTCATTCAAAATTAATTTTTTGTGTTAATAAATTAAATATTGCTTTCGTTACTAAATCAGTAAAAAACTCAGTATAATCAAAAATGTGACGAGAAGTGGAATTAACATGAATTAACATAACTAAATATATCGGTTATCATCGAAATGTAGTCATTAAGTCAGTTACGTTGAAATGATATACCTTGTAGGTTGCTTTAGTCAGCTTGCACCTTATGAAATGGAAACAAATTGATTCTATTTTTTAAAAATGTTTGTAAAAAGGTGCTAAATAAAAAATTGTCATTGTCATTGTCATTATATGCCCAAAGGACATATTTGCATTTGTATAAATATATAAGAATATAACAGATACTATCGTATCACCATCTTTCCAATAAATGACTACACTGTTAAGACAAATATATATTTATATATCTGTTGCCTAGATTTCAAAACGGGGCTTTTGCACTGGGAAAAAGTATCCTTATTGAAATCATTTGAAAATAGTACAGCGACCATATTTAACGTCGATAACTCGTAACAGTAATTCAACTGACAAACCTGAGGTCGACGGTGCGCTCATTTTACTCCCCTCTCTCCATCAGTGCTCCGTTTTTTAAGGGTATTTAAAGCTAATCAAAGCTACACAGATTGGAAAGAAGTCGAAACAAGGATGTGAGGTCTGGGGGGATCGAACTCGGGACCTCTCGCACCGAAGGCCGCGCACTAACCAACTGTGCCATCCTTGCTCCTTTAATGAAATTAATGAAAGAAAGACAGACAGACAGACAGACAGAAAGAAAGAAAGAAAGAAAGAAAGAAAGAAAGAAAGAAAGAAAGAAAGAAAGAAAGAAAGAAAGAAAGAAAGAAAGAAAGAAAAGGCTATAGTATATATAGTAGATTATAGTTTTATTTTATCAATGCGGAGGAGGCTTATCAAATTTTAGCAGTTGATCCAGAATAATGTCAGTACCACACTTCGATTTCCTTTTATTAGAGCATCTTGTTTTTGACCTAAACAAACTGCAAATCGTATATCCTATTGTTCTGTTTAATAATGAAACTGATATTAATGCAGTGAGAAATTCACAGTTTCACTGCAAGAGACTGACATCTAGAAAACCATATGATTTGCAGCTCAATTCATATATTTCGGTTTCTGTTTTTGGCCTTGCAAACATCTGCTGCATGCTAAATAAGCTGCCGTTAAAATATCTTAGGCTTTTACAAGTCCAACTCTAGTAGTGATTTCGTAGTAGCAATCTTGAAGTTTTATGCACAGGAATAAAACATCAACTGCTCGCTGGTCTTTCAAATAAACTGTAAGTATTGTATAGTTGAATAGTTAAAAAACTGTTAATGAATATCTTGAGCTAAATTTCAGTGTCATGACTTTCAATTGAAGAAAATATTGCTAAGATATTTGCTCGCCTAGTTTCAAAACGGAAATTTGGTATACCTTACGAGAGTTATCTAAACCTTTTTAGTCTTTTTCGTCGTTTTCTTGTCATACATTTTTTAAACTGTGGACAAGCTAGGTTATGGACAGAACACTAATTTTTCAGAACCGCTCTGAAACGAAAAATACAGGTGTGTTGAATTGGTATTTATATTAAAGTGATCTCTTGAAATTTTTATATTCAATATATCTGCAGTTGCTACATATTGAAATTGTCTGATTCTGTTCTTCTCTGTTTTATCTTGTCGATAGATTGGTTTTTGGTTTGAGAAATCTGAAGATCTGGAAAATATGTTTTGAATTAGGCTGTCTTTTACAATTGTGACATTTTGTTTCAGAAACTATCAATATGCAAATGATTAAAATAGTTGGGATTGCTATTGCAGTTTTGTTGGGGGCTCCAGGTATCTAATAATTTACTTCAGTCGAATTACTTGTCATGATGTCGTCTTCTTTCTTATTAAATGCTTGCCTTCCTTCCTTCCTTCCTTCCTTCCTTCCTTCCTTCCTTCCTTCCTTCCTTCCTTCCTTCCTTCCTTCCTTCCTTCCTTCCTTCCTTCCTTCCTTCCTTCCTTATTAATTCTTCAAATCATCCATCAATCGTTTCATCCTTCCCTCCCTTCTTTCCGACTTCGTCCCTTTCGTTCTTTCGTTCTTTCTTTCTTTTATAATTCCTTCCTCCTTCCTTCAGTTGCAATATCGCGTTTTCATATCTATGTGTACAATATCTTTGTTTGCATCCATTTCATTCATTTCAGGAATACGCTTTGTGTGGCTACGAAAAGCTACAATAAGTAAAGGTAACTAAAATCAAAGACATAAATTTGTGCTACAGGCGATTCAAATTGACTACAGCGAAAAAGAACAAGCAAACAAATAATTGCCACAGCATTGCAAATGAGGAGCATATCACTCATTCTGCATACGTCACTCAGTGCAAATTCTGCATATGTCACGCAGTGCGAATTCGACTTTTAAATTAAACGTCGCGCCCTAATTGATAGCGTGGAAGTAACTGTCATGTATATCCTTGACGTAAATCCACACGAGAAATAAAGGATTTTTTTGTTTGACTTCGATTTCCTATAGAAAATTCTAGGCATTGCGCACTTGTTTACAAGTGAACAAGTCTAGCTAAGTATTTATTTACTACTTACTACTATATTTATAAATATTTATTTATTTAATTATTCTACCAGTATTGTAATTTTTGTTTATAAGCTATTGTGGTTAGACCGTTGTCCACTCCTCTGTATAATGCAATAGCCTTACAGAGAATAAATCAGGATCAGGATCAGGAACAAGTACTCCTGACTACGTTTGACTAAAGACCTTTGTACATGTTACCGGTTTTTAAGAAATACTAATTGGAAAGCGTTCAAATTTTGTACAGAATGTCCATCGATGTGTGATTGTTACATGGAAGCAACCCAAAGCTGGTACAAGACGGACTGTAGAAAACGTGGCTTTTGGATGACACCTGATGACATCTCACCAAACACTACCGATCTGTAAGTCTTTCTGTCTGTCTTTCTGTCATATATGGAAACGTTGCGTTCCCCTATAAGCAGCCATGTTCTCCTTTAGACAACATAACTCTAAAATCTTAATTCTACACTTAATTCTACACAATCTTAAAGTCTACATTTTGATACTGAAAACACTTTTTAGATGGTATATAAAGAACAAGAGCCCAACAACAGCATTCAGTGGACTCGTTTGATTATCTCATTTTGGGCGGTTCCAATTTTCGACCATATTGAAAACGAGCTACAATTGAAAATGAAACCATTTAAAATACTTCGATTTTAGTCAATTTTCTTGAGCAAGGAATAAATTCAACCTTCTTGTTCCAGCATGTCGCTTACATTTTATTCGGTAGATTATTGTAAGTTTTATATATACCAAATTAAAAATCATTTTGGGCCGGTGATAAAGTCTACAAAATTAAAGCGAAAAGTGTTGACAGAAAGGCGGATGATCCATTACTTAAAAGAGATACCAAGAATGAATATTTTTTTGAATCTATGAAATGCAACTTTTTATCGCAATTTATACATAGGCATTCAAAGATATATAGTTGAGGTGTATTAGTTACAGACGAATGTCAGAGAGAGTGAAATAGAATACTCGCGTGCGACGATTTTTAGTTGAAAAGAGTCATGACAAAGCTGTCAAAATTTCTCAAAACCGCGGCTTGATTTTTCTACCAAGAAAATTGCTAGAAACTGTTATAGAATTCCATGTTGTTATTAGCAGTGTCAATTTTGCTGTACCCTACACTCGCTGATTAGTTTCTGAAGTAATTGCGTTACCTTGTGTTACTGGGGTCTAAGGATATGTCTTGTAGATGTCCGGCACTGAATCTATCTTGAGTCTTTTCAAATCAATTCAGTATCTAATACTTGAAACACGTATTACAAAGAATAGAATCAAGGAAGTTGCTAACATTTTAGTGCAAGAGAAATGATTAAGTTGAATGCCGAGAGCAGATGCCAGAAAAACATTTTTCAGTTAATCATGGGAAGAATTCTAAATCCTTTTTAAGCCTAATTTATTTACAATTCTGCCTCAGCTTTTCATGTTAAATTCATTTATAACCAATGCTGGATTATGAATACATATATAAGTTTTAGTGCACTCACTTTGCTAATCTGCACAAGCGTCTGTTCCAAAGATCTGAGCTTCTGTACGACAGAACAAAGAAGTTAGAACAAAAGTTATTCAGACTCAAACAGTCCTCTCCGAGACATACTTGGATAAATTAAAAAAGATCAACAACTAGTATATTGGTTCTAGTTTTTGAAAATCTCAAGATTTTCTACTCACCTAGTATTGGCTGACCCTGCAATGTTGACGAGGTCAGAACGAGTGAAGAGGCTTTTACAGATAAACAATTTCAAATATTCAATTTCCCAAATATAGTAAATGATTGTCATTTTTAGTAATTGACTAATAATGAGTTGTAGGGAAAGAAATACGACCAGGCATTCCGAAATCACTTCATACTCGGCATACAGATTGGCATTCGCCTAACGGTTAGCACTTTAAGCCAATTTTTCTGGGCACTTAAATAAAGTTCTCTTAAAACCATTTTCAGACACCATAGATTAACCAATAAAAAATTGATTGACAACCAATAGTAATAATCATAAGTAGCTGAAAACTAGAGCTATAGGCTGAACTTAATTCAGAATACATTTTACTTCGCAGATGTATACTTGTTATTTGTATTTAAACTTGTGATGGTATTTTTCACTTGTTTTTCATTTTGACTGAATAAAAACAACAAAAACTCCCCAAAAAAGTTTCGTGGAGGTCATCGCCAATTAAATCCATTTCTAGAGTCTCTGTACTTTTAATGGTTGCAGTTCCCGTGCAAATAACATCGACATTCCTGGTTCTTGTGCCATAACCTCTTCGTAATATTATAAGTAAGGTATAAGGTAATATTTTATGAAGTTCCTCTTTGTTTTAAAGGAATAGGAAGCTACAGATGGGCATAGAAGCTTGCATATGGTGCAATGAAGCATCAGGTCACGTCAGTGCATCACGAAATCGTTGGGTTAATCCGGGGAGGGGAAGGGAGGGGAGGGGAAGGGAGGGAAGCGGAAGAAAGTAGTAAAATTTTCACATTTGGTTTCACTGCTGAACAGAGTGCATTGTACTGTTACCTTGACGATAATCTCCTCTTAGGTCTAGTTAGGTTTGGACATCGTACAAGCCATGTACTAAATTGTTGCAACTTTAATCCAAGGAAAGTTCGTTGCCTAAATATTGAATAAAGTCTGGTACGTACGCTGCCTGGACTGGGCGTTATGAAGCTATAAAGGAAGTTAAAGTACAAGATGTCAGAGATGTTTAAGCCGGAATAATGAATTATTTCTTTTAATATTTTGGCGATCATCGTCGATCCAGTATTTTTCAATGTTGATCGATAGAAAACGGTCGAAATATCACTGATAAATATGTTCACAAGTTCTAGTTATTTTGTTTATAGTTACCAACTATATGCCCAGAGAAATAATTTTACTCCGATGTAGTATTCGGAAAGTTTGTCGGGGACTATTTTGACCCTAAAAGGTACTAAATCATAGAAGATAACAAGCAGGTATTCCATTACTGTAACATTTAACCGTGAGTACCTTAAAGGTGCCAAACCTTCGATATTGACCGCTAGCTATATAAGAGCTCACCTCACCCACTGCTGCACATCTTACAAGATATCTGCTCGCTTTGAGGAAGTTCACTGAAATATGTAAATGAGTACTAGAGGTTATTTCACTATTTATGTATAAAAGGTGAAACAGACAATTCATAACGTTTGAATTTTGACATAATAATATTCGTAGCTAATGCAACACAAATCTTACCTCGTCAGCAAATAAATAAATGTCTTGTTTGTTTCACAGCGATCTTCTTGGAAACAACATTTTGGTGATCACAAGAAATTTTCTGGCACCATTAAAAGACTTGCTAAAATTGTAAGTACACAGTAAAAACGAATTGGTTGACTTAACTATCAAATAGTAAATTGGCCATAGAAAATGGTAGTTTGTGACAATATTTTTGGTTTGAACCAACCAATTCAGTTTTGTAGTGTAAGGTACTTGCATTGTAGGGTCCTTTTCCCCTTGCCTTCCCCCTCCCCCTCCGGTCCTTCCCCTCCCTCCCCCTCCCCTTTCGCCCTGGGTCCCCGAGGATGTTTATTTCCAAAACCATTTTTAAAACAGATGTTTGTGAAATATTCAATGCAGAGTTTTAAAAATCTTATGTATCTGCAAAATGTTTTTTTCATATATAAAGAGATCTTGCAAGGAACAAGGTCGACAACATACAGGAAGGAACATTCAGGGATTTAAACAAACTTCAAACTCTGTAAGTGCATATACAAGAGATTACAATTGAAATGGATCTCGTTAAGATGTCGCTGCTTTAAGAGAGAGAGAGAGAGAGAGAGGGGGGGGGGGGGGGGCAGGGAAGCAGAGACAGACAGACAGACAGACAGACAGGCAGACAGACAGACAGACAGACAAACAGACAGATTGTTGGTGTAACAAGTGTCCTCCTTGAAGGTTGACAAAATTTGATGCTTCGGAACCCTGAAAAAGTGGTGGTCTCTGTATAAACGGCAAAAAGTCAACGATTAATGTAAAACTTTACTATGTATATCGGGACCCAGGATCGTGTTCCTACAATGTAAGCATCCCCCGGGTTCCACCGTAATGGCTTGCCTAGATAATACTTAACCTTATATCTATATATATTGTGCTTTCCAGAGATTTGTCAGAGAATCAGCTTACTTTTGTCAAGAATGGAACATTTGATGGGCTCAAGTCTCTTATATCTCTGTATGTATGGAAACGAATTTCTAAGTCTAGATTAAATCATTTTAAGCAATGAAGGATCTAGACATGTTGAAAGGGAGGAGCACTATCACGAATAAAAGAACCAATTTTTGGAAGTTGGTTGTTTTTGGCACACGCGCGCTCAAACTCAAAAAAGTGATTTTAGAATGACTTTTATCCGGTCTATCGTGCACGTAAAAATGGTTGTTTTTCCTTATAGAATATTCTTCAGTTTTGATATTGTTTTTCCTCATAAAATATTTCCTTATAAGGAAAAAGAACAAGAACAAGAAGGAAAGAAATGGATCCAACTGAAAGGAGAGGGCGCACCGGCCCGCAGGCCCCTTCCCTGGATCCGCCACTGTTGACTTAGTTGAAAACATAAGGAAAAAGCCGAAATATAACAAATATTAACACTGGTCAGGAAAAATCGAACCATTTGAGTCATTTCAATTTATTTATTTACTTTTTGTGCTATGTAATCACATTTAATTCTCAAATAGTCATGAGGTATCCAAATAAAAGATGTAGCGATGTTTAATATACAATAATCATTATATTTGATGACTGACTTCTTAACTTCGTTCTAGAAAACGCATTTTATATCATTTTTCTTGGTTCTGTTGCGATTTTGTCCCCCTTCCATGACCGTGATCCTTAATTAGACTTTAAACAATAGATTTGTGACGTGGACGTCGTAATGAAATAGAAGCTCTTGGAACAAAATGGTCATTCCGTGCTGGTGCTCCATAGACGACTTTCAAAAATGGCGGGCTTATTATTGTTCACAAGAACGAGGCCAGAAAGGCCTCAGGAGTCCAAAATCATTATGTCATCAAATGAGTCTAAGTTTATTCTGTAAAATGCACAAGAAAATAGCTATTTCAAAAGGAAGAGGAACACATCGTCTTTGATAGCAATAGAAGTGTCGCCACGCTTATTTTCTGGTAACATGAGGCCTTTGTGGCCTCGTTCTCATGCAGTTGGCCACCATTTTTGAAAGTCGTCTACTCCCATGAAGTATAAACGTTTTAAAACTATAATTAAATGATCAAAATAGAAAATTAATTAGATTCAGGTTTTTTTCTTGATTTACATCCAAAAACTAGTTGATTTCAGGCAGTGTGACTAAGTGTGTCATTGGTTTGTAGATATCTTAACGAAAACAACATTTTTCGCATTGAAAGTAGCAGTTTCAAGGATCTGCACAGCCTTCAACATTTGTGAGTTAATGATATAACGTAACCAGGGGCGTAGCGAGGCCTGCGCAAAAGGGTGTGTGTGGGGTGGGGAGGGGGTGGCAGTCAATTGAAAGGTTAAATTTCAAGGTCAAGTTCCCGCCAAAATATGCTAATTTCTCCTAGAAGAACGATTTGTGGAAACAAGGCAAACTTCGTCCAAGTGCGGATTATACTTGAGATAACATTTACAGCTGTAAATATTATAAACTGATTGAATCAAAAGTAAAACTTTAAAGTGATATCATTGACATCATCCTTCAGATGACGGTTCAAGCCAAAAATTTTAGGAAGAGCAATCGCACTCTCCTCCCCCCTCCCCTCACCGGCACCCACCTCGCTACGCCACTGAACTGAAGTACCGTGAAATGTCAAAAATGCAAACTATTCCCCATGCATCCCTTACTCTAATATCATTGTACCTATTTGAAAGACCGAAATTACTGCGGTTTTCAATATTCTGTGAACTCTGACCTTCAAGCTGTCCGTTGGAAATTGATTGTTCACGCTTTCGCCCATCAAACAAAACATTACAAAATTTATACTAAAAGTACCTCAAACCTTATCAAATGACCAAATACGATCTTTAGACGATATATAATAACTATACTATCATTTTTGTATTAGTGGCTCTTTGAATTAGTGATTTTTACTTTTGATTGACAAAAAAGCAAATACGCTAATTGGTGGCGAGCGTTTGGATGTCTGAGTTCGCGCGCAGAAAGTCGAAAACCGCAGTGAAGCATTTTGGATTTGAAGATTTTTTATGATCACGCGTAAAATCCACAGAGAAGACTTCAAAAAGTCTGCTGAGATTCCTCTTGCTGAGAAACAGAGGGTCGACGTTATGATTACGGCCTCTTGCTGCCAATTTAACATGATCAATTTTGCACTACTTCGGTACTGGAATACTTGGAATGCAATTATGTAACATGCAATATGCAACAAAACCGAAGACAACCTTGGCTAGTTCAATTCAGCCGACACAATACTACTAGAATTCGAGCAAAATACTTCTTGCGGTGTAAATTGAGCTAGTATAAGCGACGGGCTAGAATCCAAATAAAATCACACTGAAATAAAGATCAGTTCCTTCTTGATTAGTTTTCAGTAACCTCTCACATGGCTTCTTTCTTCAGCCAAAATGTGTTTTTGTGATACACCGTGCTTTCGGTTTCGGGTTCATGGTCTTTTATCAACCGAGAGCAATGAAAGAATCGATCGTTACAACAACATTTGCGTCCAGATCCGTTCACAGTCGACGGAATTTTCTGTATTATAGTTGGAAAAAAGGTATTCTGCTCGAATCAGAATTCAGCTCATGTATATTTTAGCAAGAAAGCTACAAGAGCACAAATACATTTCAGTTAAAATAGGAACTGTGCGTACAATACAATGTCAAAATTGCATGGCTACATGGCGGTGTTCATATGTTGTGGTTCCACTGAGTTTCTTCGGTGTAAAGGGCGGTTGACAGTTCTTCCACATACTAATCTCCTGGCCGCCTCCCGAAAATCAGACAAAAACAACATGTAGATACAGGGACTAAAGCACGAATTACAGAGGACGAGAACTGAAAAGAGCATATCGAGCAGCGGAATGACATTGCACTTTTTCTGAATGCTTTGTTTATTTCGAGTGAGAGCATGTAAAATATTGAATGCGTAGAATGGTGTATAACAAAAGCCGTAGAGGCCCAGCGAAAACATCACCATTTTGACAACTTTCGCTGTTCTTCTGGCACGCGCTTGCCTCTCGGTTTCAGGAAGGCTGGTTTGAATTGCTCGCGGGCTTGTCAGACGTCGTAATGTGACAATGTTCAAGCCCAGGCTTACAATCAACAGCAAGAAACCAATAACAAAGTAAAGTAAATAGAACCAAAGTACGGTGTATGTTTTATAATCGCAGATATAGGTTTCTGTAGTGTGAATTTCAACTCCGAACGCTCCAATAGCTGCTACTGCTGAGGAAATCGACCAGGAGCCAATGAGTACAGCTGCACGACGTTTCAGTGAATATGGTCGAAGCCTGTGAATAGTTAACCTTGTTGCTCTAAATCGCTCAGCACTGATGATCAAAAGGGTAATCAACGATTCCAACATCAAAATACCACTCAAAATAATGAGTGATTTGCAAAGGGGAATGCTTTGGACGTTGTTCCACCAGGTCTGACCAAATACACCCATTCCTAAGCCGACACAAGCGAATATCGACAGAGTATCGACTACGGCCATGTTAATGATCAAATGATGCAGGTTCTTTCGCTCAGTGTATTTAATAGCAAGAACGACTATGAACGCGTTTCCAAAGACACCAAATGTTGAAATAAGCGAGATAAATGCTGTCGGAGTCGTTTCTAGACGATTGCCATGTAAATAATCAGTATCACAGGTATCTTGCGTGAAATTTGACGAATTCATGGTTTTCTCTTTTCCTTCTTGTTCTTGTTCTTCACATGTTCTTGCTCCTTTTCTTGCTCTTCTTCTTAGTCTTTTTTCTCGTCTTCTTCTTGTCCGCTTCTTCTTCTTAATTCTTCTTGCTCTTCAGTCGTCTTCTGCTAAATAATTTCGTAAAAAATAATTCTTTGCAAACCTACTATAGACTCAGATATCTACGTCAACTGAACAGACAAGGTGTTCGATTAATACTACAATATACGCCTTCGTGTCCAGGATTTATTTTCAGAATTGATTGCTTTATAAATTAGCGAACTGTGAATAAAGATTTTGGTCGGTCAATGATTAATTGCTTTGTACTATTGCAATATATTTTTATAAGAAATTTGAGTCTTTGTTATTCTTCTTCTAACTTTATGTATGATTACTTCTTTTTATTTTGAAGAACCTCTATGCATGTTGTTGATAACTTGTTGTCCGCTGAATGAGTCTTATTTAATTCCGTAAATTTAAGAATGGATAAAATGAAATAATTAAAGATAAGAAACAGTTGAACAATAATTTATTACGTGGAACTCTAACTGAAAATCTCCAATTTTGTCAGTTTAAAAGCTTTTTTTGGGAATAAAAAAGATTTGCATTAGTTGTTCATATTTTCTATTTTTTATTTTTTTCCAGTTCTCACCCTGTATTTCACACTAAAATCGAGAAAATACGGGCAAAACTAATTATTTGCAAAGTTACAATGTAATCATTGGAATTAAATGATTGCAAGCAAGTTGGCATGACTTTATAGGAAAAATAAGGTGCTATTTTGGAGAAATGTCAAAATAGGCAAATTAGTATATATGTATGTTACATAATTTTTTTGCAAATTACCTGATCAGTGATAATTATGCTTATGGGTATGTAGCAAGCTTAACTTCTTCAAGAAAGGTTAACATCAAACTGAGAATACTGAGCTCTCGTACTCCTTGCGAACGATTTGAGTTTATCAGACTTTGACAAGCCAAAATAGCAGGAATGTTTTTAATTAAATTCTTTATATATTAATTCAAAGAAATTAAAACTTCCAGTGGTCAAAGGTTATGAGAAAAGGGCTAATGTACTTTAATTTGACATAGATCTGTATCGCCTTTACTTTCTAGTAACACGCAGTTGAACTTTGGGTATGCAAGATGGTAAAGACTTTTAGTGCTCGCGACAACCTAAACGAACTTTCCTCTGTAAGGAAGAACAACAGAAAACTGTGATTTGGAGGCAAAAATTAAGAGTTTCATTGCAAGGTTAAAAAATAGATGTTCGTGAGGCGACATGCCTAACAGTGACCGACAGGCAATCGTTAGTGCATGGTTAGCAGAATCATTTTGTTGCCACTCCCATTCTTTGTTGTTGTTATTGTTGTGAAACGGTACCCATGACAGAAACAGTTTGGATATCTCGACGTCGCAGATGTACAAAGCGGTAATTAGTTCAGTCAGCAAAACTGAGGTGAATTGCAATCAAGAGTTTTCTTAAACTTAGTCATTTGATTTTGGAAATTGAATGAAAGAAGTTTTTGGAGAAACACTTATTTCTCAGTTAACGTTTCTTTATTATAATTTGGTAGATTCCTACTTGTGGCTTTACATGACGGTTTCAATGTGCTGTGTGTGCTGTGGTTCTACTGGGTTTCTTCTGTTCACGCGCGGGTTTGCTGTTCTTCTACATACTAATCGTTTTGTTGCTGCTCGAAAGTCAGACAAGAAAACGACGTAGATACAAGGGCTAAAACAGGAATTACTGAGAGGGAGAATCAATGAAAAGTAATGTTTCAGCATTGTGAATAGACTAACATGCTTGATTTGAATGTCAAGGCCTTCTATATCCCCTTTTCCATTATCTAAAAAGTGGACGATATAGTAAGAGAGGTAACAAAAGCCGTAGAGAGCCAACGAACACAAAACCATCTTAACTATTTTAGCAGTTCGTTTGGCTCGTGTTTGTCTCTGCGATTCAGACATACTATTCTGAATTGCTTGTGGAGTTGTGAGACTTTGTAATGTTGCAATACTCAAGCCAATGCTTGTAAAAAATAACAAGAACGTGAGCGTAAAGTATACAAAAATAAACCAAGGAGTTTGATTTTTATTCAAACGACAATCCAAGCAATTTTCCTCTATTTGGATTTCCATTCCGGACGCTCCAATAGCTGGGACCACAAGGGACATTAGCCACGAACCCGTGAGAACTGCTGCACGTTGTTTCATCGAATAAGGGCGTGATCTCTGCAATGTTTCTCTTGTTACTCTAAATCGCTCAACGCTGATTATTAAAAGGGTTACTAAAGATTCAAGAAGGAACACACCATCCAAAAATGTGATCGATTTGCATAGGAAAGTGGTTGGAAAGTTGTCGATCCTCCACAAACTATGTCCCAATAAAGGAAGCAACCATAAGACTATGCACAGGAGTATCACCAAAGTATCGACTACGGCCATGTTGATGATCAAATGATGCAAGTTCTTTCGTTCGGTGTATTTGATAGCGAGAACGACGACAAAGACGTTCCCGAAAATACCAAATACAATGAAAAGGAAGGCGACAGTGATTAGAACTGGACTCAGTGCAAAATTCATATCAGAACTTATACCTTGGCAGACACCATGAGTAATGTTGGATGTGTTCATTTTGTATCTTGAGCTTTAAAAAATGAGAAAATAAAACCATTCCGTGATATCTAAAAATCAAACTCAACTGTGTAAACAGCAATAATATGAACGCAGATGTATATTGAATTCCCATCACTTTTTAATATATATTTTTTCTTTTAATTAAAAAGCTGTTGATTCTAAATTCTGCCAGGTTTGACAATGAGTTATAGGCCGCAATTTTCGTCGGCATGCTGTCTTCAATTTGTTGACTGTCCAGGGCCTGAAAATATTGACTTTACTGTACAGTACGCGTCACTCATAATGGATTTAATATATTCACTGATAGCTCAATTTCTCTCTAGCTCCTTTAATTATTTTTTGCTTTATATATCTTTTGTTTTATAAGATTCATTGGTTTTATTTCTCTTCTTTTTGGTTTCGATCAAGCTAGCTCATATATACAATGTAAAAATTGTGTGGCGCACTACATGACCTTTCCTAAGTTTTTTGGGTCTAGAGTTTCTTCAGTTCATGACATTGTGTTTTCACGTGTCGATTACCTTTCCTTCGTGAAAGATCAATTGGCTGCTCAGTCTCGAAAGTCAAAAAAGAGCACACCGACTTAGAACTAACGGAGAGCAACCTCGCCTTCTCTTATCGCTTTTTGTTTTCAAAATGGAGGCGCTCGAGAGAATCAGCGAAAAAACTATCATCTTAAACAAAAAATCGACGCTTTTTGCTCCTTCGTGAAAGTCAGACAAGAAGGCGATTTAAATACAGGATCACTTTTATTCCACTTAGATTCCTATACCATTGTAGTTTTTATGCAGTAGAATGTCGAACCCCTATTCTATATGAACAACATATAGGACACGTGCACGTCCAGTAGAAATCAAGTTTAATAATTCATCTCAAAGGTAAAAACTACTAATCACAAATAAGACAAATTACAAAATACTGATATGGCAATAGTGAAAAGAAATCAATCATTATTAAAGCTTTATGGTATACTGACAGATTCTTAATTAAAAACTCAAGGAATACTGGGTTTGTAGACATAATTCAATGTATTTGGAACTCAAAAAGTTTGTTTTCAATATTACTGGTATAGTGGTTTTGTATATTGCATGTCTTTGGTAACAATTCATTTTTTGTGTTTTTCGAATAAAAGAGAAACTTTCAACAGCTGAGTCATAACCTGAGGATGAAGCATCACAGCTTCGAAACGTTGTTTGTTATCACTCATGTTGGTACTGAATTTGTGTATTTCAATTTTAAATTAAAGAAGCCCAGCTGTCCTTGATAAAAATCAGTTAGGGTGGATAGCGTTATCCGTTGGATGGATCTTGGATGAAACATATTGGGAAACGCCATTTTTCAAAACAAACAACAACAACAACAACAAAAAACAAACAAACAACAACAAAAAAACAGACAAACAAACAAAACAAAACAAAGCACAACAACAACAACAAAAAGAAAACCATTCAACGTGAAGCGTTTTAATTTAGAAATGAAAATGGAAATGTTAAGATTTTAATCAATTTTCTTCACATTTCGTTTGTATAATATAAAATAACTACATTTTTGACCGTAATAATTGGCGATGTTCCATATTATGTGATTATATAAAAATAACTTGCATATTGTAGACTGTAATTTACTCACAAAATAATTATGATCAAAGCCATTGGGATAACTAGTACGTAAAAAAGTCTTTATTACATTTTTTCAGATTAAATTCTCTTAGCTGCCTACATGGGTGTTTCCATGTGCTGTGGTTCCACTGAATTCCTTCTGTTTATGCGACGATTTGCTTTTCTTTTGCATAGTAATGACTTTGCCGCTTCTCGAAAGTCGGACAAGAAATAGAGGTAGATACATGGACTAAAGCAGGAATTACAAAGAGGGAGGACTATTGAAAGAGCATTTACCAACATAGAAAATATATCAACGCACAAGAGCTGAATACTTTTTATGTTTTGACTGGAGGTCACACTGTACACAAAGTGGGCGATGTAGTAAGGGAGGTAACAAAAGCCGTAAAGGGCTAACGAACTCATGACCATCTTAACTACTTTAGCAGTTCTTCTGGCCCGTCTTTGTATCTGAGCTTCCGTAAGGCTGGCTTGAATATCTTGCGGTCTTGTCAGACGTTGTAATGTGGCAACATTCAAGCCAAAACATATCAAAAACAATGTGAACGTCAGAATGAAGTAGGATACAAAAAACCAAAGGTCCTGATGTATTATTTTATAGCCGCATTTGAAGCAGTTTTGAACTTTTTGGATTTCCATTTGAAACCCTGCAACAGCAGGAAGCACAAGGGATATCAACCACGAGCCAACTAATACTGCTGCACGTCGCTTCGGCGAATATGCTTGTGTTCTCTGTACAGTCAATCTTGTTACTCTGAACCTTTCCACGCTTATAATCAAAAGAGTAACCAACGATTCAAGAAGAAAAAGTCCAGTCAAAAATGTCGACGATTTCCGAAGAAAAGCAAGCTTAAGTTTTGAGGTGTTCCACCAATCATACCCAAATAATGGAACCATCCGATTGAATATACTTACAGCAATTGTCAAGGCATCGACCACTGCCATGTTGATGATCAAATGATGCAAGTTTTTTCGTTGGGTGTATTTGGCAGCCAAAATAATGACGAAGACGTTCCCGCACACACCAAATGCGATAAAAAGTACAGCTATTGTTCTTATAATTGCAATATATATACTAGGACCAAAGGTTCGACTATAGCAGGCATCCTGCGTCAAATTGAACATCGATGTGTTCATTTTTTCCCCTTTAACTCAAAAAAGTGGATTTCTGCTACGAGTTCCTTATTGTAAGTCCTGTGGCGGCGTTCTTTAAAGAACAGGACACGGAAAAGAAA
>JALIZF010001842.1:767500-775000 GCA_029948255.1 Telmatactis stephensoni | reverse complement strand
GTTAACATACCTGTTGCCAAGTGTCGTTGTCTTTGCTGCACTAAGTATAATTCAGTAAGCAACTACATATCGAGTCGACGTTTGAGCTGCCAAGGTAAAACCCTCATGGTTTGTTAATTTATTCAAAACAACACTTTACTATCTGTTGCAAAATTCCGCACGGGATCTAGACTTTTGGGAATAAAGACAGTAGTCATTTGTCTTTCTTACAGCAGATATGGTTTTCGATGTTTTTGAAATTTTGTTGAGATTTTGGCGGTAGTTTTGACTACATAATTTTGCGTCGTAACAGGCAGCGCAAATTTTGTATCGCAACTTCTTGGTGCGATACATGTTGTATGTAGTCCTTTATGCCTTTATACTGGATTAATGAAATAGGAAAAAAATTCACCTTAGAATTTTGGATTTATGACCAATTTTTTTCATAAAGCTATTTTTAAAAATCGTCTGAAATCTCGAATTACTTGATCTAACTCGCAGAAAAATCATTATCGGTACAAATTTCAAGGCTTGTAGACAAATGACTGCAAATTTCTCAGAAATCGGACAAGGTTTTGATATAAAAAGACGCGATAAAAATTTATGTCTGACAAACAAATCATTAGGTACGGGCCACCTTAAGCGTCATACTGTAAAGAGCATGTACGCTAAGTACGCGCGCGTCTAAGAAAAAATTAGCTGGACTTCATTCCTATATGGGCAGCATATGGAGCATGTCACAAGATTTTGATGGTCATAGTTAATGACTTATTCAATCAAAACGCATAGACACCACTCTCCACCACGCAACATGGAGGAGGCTAAAAGGTCACAAATATTTCATTTCTCTCTCTCCTTTTCCGTTCACGTTAACCACAATATCAGACTATTCTGACTTTTTACTGACGAACTTTGGTATATGGGTGGGTTTTCGAGACGCTAATTAGTTTCATTAAATTTAATCGGATTTTTATTTTCTTCGACGCATACTGGAAATGTTTTGTTCTTACTCGGTCTACTTGTGGTAGATCGAGTCTAGATCTGTGTTTGCAATCGTTAAACGGGCAAGTGTGCAAAATTACCTAGATGGCCTTTGCAAGCAAGCTTTGTTACTCGGGCTACCTGTGGTACAGATGGAGTCTAGATCTGTGTTGCAATCGTAAAACGAGCAAGTGTGCAAAATGACCCAAATTGACTTTGTAAGCAAGCTTCGTTTCTAGCGCTTTTTGGATAGCCTGCGTCACATCTGGAAAAATCTCGTTCATTCAGTCTGCTTAATAGCGACACGAATAAGCTCCTAGCGTGATGACGTTTTGACTCCCTCTCTATACCAGTAACCTTTTCAAGTAGCTTTTGTTCACTAATTAAAACTATTGTATTTGTATTATCGAAGGAATTTAAAGTATGAGTATGAAAGGTTTTTGAAAAGGATTCTGGTATGGAGAGGCCGGGGCTCAAAACGTCATCACGATTTGGGCTTATTGCGTACTAACTAGTCTTTCTGATTTCAACCGATAAGCTTGTGATTGGCTAATATAACGCTGCTTGCCACTGGATATTGAACCAGTCGCTCAAAGCATGTTATCGCAAACGAACATCGAATAAGAAACGGCATTAGACTGATATTTACGGTCTAGTCCATCACAAGCGTCTTTTCAAAATCAGAAAGACTGATTAAGTAGGGATTCAGAACACGATTTGCGTCGCTGTTGCGGACTAAATGAGAGAGATTGTTCGGTTGTGACGGAGGGTAATAATGGGTAGATGATCAGAAGGCTCAGGGTCTATTGTAAATTTCCTAATAAAGTTGAAGCAACTAAAAATATGGGCCCGGTTGCACGAAGCCGTGGATAAAGTTATCCACCGGATAAGAGTTATCCACTGTATAGATTTTGTATAGATTTTATCCGCTGGATAAGGATTTATCCGCTGAATAGCGCTATTCACCCTTCGTACAACCGGCCCCTGATCATCAATTACAATGTGTTTCTTTGTTTTAGATGGTTGCATAGTAACAAGATAACAGAACTACCTCGACAACTTCTCTGGGGTAAAGGAAAGCTTAAAGCGCTGTAAGTTAAGATAAGAGTCCTAATCCATTAGTTTTAGAGAGAAATCCCCGTTTGCTGTAGGTTATAAGCTAGTTGATGCAAATCCTAATGGAAAAAATGAAATCAGATTTCCAAGCTGAAATGTCTGTGACAAACCTCAATTGTCTTTAGCCTTTTCACTTGGCATGGATAGCTAAAAGTGTAACATTAGTGTAACATCAACTTTAAGTGACGAACCAAAAAAACATCACCTACGTGGACGTCGTCATCGAGGTTCCCGTTCTCAGTAGAACGTTAGTTGAGGTATTTTTATGTCCTAAAACCTTGAAGACGACGGAGCGCATAAAAAGGAACGTGTGCAACCCGGCGACACAGGTGAAACCCGCATTGCGCACACTCGGACATTTTAAACCATTGGGGATTTAGTAAATCTTGAAAGTTAATGCTGTCCATGAAAAGGTAGTACTTATCTTTCCCTAAAAGATCAAATAATACCCGAGAAATTCGTATAATACCACGGCAGTTGAATCGATGGTACTTTTATTTGTAAACACGAACGACAGTACGAACGCGTCCACGAATTCCCCCCGAATTTTCGATCATGCGCAGTGCGCTTTTCACCCATGTACACTCGTCGTCTTTGGTTGCTGAAGTCCGTTATATCTCTCGGAGAAACTATCGGCGATTCCGTGAAAACGTTCAATGAAAATTTAGCAATAGTTAAGAATACTAGGAATTATAGTTTTGAAATGATCTTTGTTTTTTTAAAGATCTCTAAATACTAACAACCTGACTACAATCGACAAATACCTTCTTCGAGATGCAGACTCACTCGAATTCTTGTAAGTAAAACATGTAGTGCTATAATGCGGTTGTTATTGCCTTTAATTTATAGAGTAATAACATCGTGTCATCCTAACGTGTGTTGGTAAAAATAATAATCAAAGAATTAAAAAAGTACAAAAACTCAGAAAACAAAACAAAAGAAAACAACGATTTCAATAATTAAAGTTGTTTGTTTAATTTTCAGGTTCCTTCAGTATAACCCTGTTTTGTCCTCCATTCCTGACTTCGCTTTTGGCAATGCTTCTCATCTCCGCTATTTGTGCGTAATAAAAAATGCATAAGTTTTAAGTTTTTTTTTGTATTTTACTACTAAACCAATTTTTTAATTACACGAACGTTCCTCATGAATTTCCGTTAAATGACCAAACGAACGAACGAACGAACGAACGAACGAACGAACGAACGAACGAACGAACGAACGAACGAACGAACGAACGAACGAACGAACGAACGAACGAACGAACGAACGAACGAACGAACGAACGAACGAACGAACGAACGAACGAACGAACAAACAAACAAACAAACAGACAAACAGACAAACAGACAGACAGACAGACAGACAAACAAACAAACAAATAAAAATAAATAAATAAACAAACAAAGGAATTAACGAACGAACGGATGGACAGGTAGACGAATGAACGAACGAACGAACACATGATCAAACGAAAATTCACGAAGATAAACTAGATTGAAAAGATATTTGATTATATCAAAAGCTACATTAATTTGTTTTAAGGTTCATGGATGACAATAATCTTACACTCGTGAATGAAAGTACGTTCAGAGGAGCGAGAGCACTGGAAATTATGTAAGTTTAAAAGATTACATAAATGGGACTTATTAATCTCTCAACCATCATATTCAAAAGAACTAAGCATGTACTGTTGTACATTTGTTTCATCAGATCTTTGTCCAATAACGAATTTCTTCGTAACATGAGTACAGGTGCATTTGCAGTAACACACCATCCTATGCTTAGTATGATGTAAGTACACATAACGTTGTTGATTTTTCCAGTCATTCCAAGTTTTCATCTTTTTATTTCAGTTACAATGATTTATTATCCAACTCGACATAGACGAGTAAAAATATCGCGTGAGTAGGACTGGAGCGAGTAAAAAATCCAGCGACATTTTTACGATCTAGTGATTTGACAGGTTTGTAGTCACTGAAAGTTTTGATTTTCCCAAGTTAGTAAATAGTTTTTTGAAAGGATTATTTCAAGAAGTTAATTACAATCAAAGTTACAATCAAATTAACGAGAAGTTTTGATGAGCTGCAAAGGTAAACTGCTTTGAAATGCAATTCTGCAGTCAACTAAATTCTAAACAGAGCCCCATTCAAACCAGCTTTGCTGAACTGGGCACCTCTGTCTAAAGATAGTTTAAGATAAATAAAAAATAAAACTAAATCGTACGCAGAAAATTGACATACCTTCATTTCCTACATTCAAAACTATAATACCAAAAGCTCAAATCCTTTTATTTTTCTGGCGAGTTATGATGTCCTTGCTGACCGGTACAAATCTAAAGCGACTTGAACTAGTAAATTCCACTAAGCAGCACTCGTACACAGGACTGTAAGTTCAATGTAATAAATTCAATCAACTATTCCCTATTTTTTCCAGTTATTCTCCATGTTCTTTCTAAAGTTGGCTGTAATTAATTAAAGCTGCAGAACAAAACACTTTTTGGGCATCGTTTACACCTTGAGATGTTCAATTTGAGGGCCACAAGTTTATCAGTTTACTGTCACGTGTTACCCTCGTGAAAATAAAGTTGATTATTATTAATCTTGAACTCGTTTGCTTTGAGGAGAACGGCCTTGCTGGAGCCAGATTTAATTTAGTTGGAACAACTTGCAAGCTAATTTCTCATTAGATAACCTTGAAGACTTTATTTAGTCAAGAGCTTTATCGTTCCAGTTTTTCAAAGACGTAGTTTGTATTATACTCGACAGATTTTAACCCAAATTAGAGAATTTAGTTGAAAAACACTCGAGTATGAAATGCCAGAAGATGACTACGCCTATGAAAGCTTGCTAAACCAGTTTGTGCGTATTAGACAATCAAAAATCGTCTTCAATTCCTTGCTGATCGCGTTAAATAACGCAACGTCACGCGATTACAAAAGAGTTTCAGAAATACTCTTTTTCGGCTAAGCTCCGTTGGCACAGAAATCTTCATTCTATTGCTTTGAGCGTAACGAAGATAATACGGTCGGCATCAGAAACACTTAAGGGGGTTCTGTGGAATCCTTGGAACCCTTCTAAATCTCCTGAGATTTCACGGTGCACAGCAGGTTGCTAGGCAAGCTGAGGTTTAGTGCTAATGATGAGCAAATCACAATTAGAAAATACGCGTGCGGTTCGGTAAGCTGCAGTACAGAGAAAATCATAAAATAATAAAATTTACTCTAAGCGATATTTCTTCTTCCAGTTATGCACTGAACACTTTAATTGTACAAGTAAGGATGGATATCTTTCAAGGACAGAACAAAGTTGGAGTGGCAATGTAAGTAGCTTATCTAATTATTTATTTACTTGTTTGCTGTGATAGACTTAGTAGCCACTCATTTCTTTGAACTCTGGTTCGGGTTGCTTCGGGTGACGGAAAATTGTCGTGTAATATAAACGTAAAGTTGGTTTGCCTGGAAGGATGATCCTAGTGCTAGGATGATCCTAGTGCCATGTAACCACCCCCTAATGGGGACTTGCACTAACTGGTCACGTGACCCTATCTCCCCTAAATCAAGAGCACCGTCAAAATGAATGCTAGAAATGGAAAGAGCACTTCGTTATTAGTAAAAATGCAAAGTTTCAATTTATGAGATGAATAAAGGAAAAAATAACTGCACATTCAAGATCATAAATTTTCTTAAGATTCATTTGGAAAAACGCGTTGGATGGCACGAACTTGCCATGCATCCAATGCGTTTTTCCATATGAAACTTAAGAAAATTTCTAATCTTGAATTTATTGTTATTTCTCTTGTATTACATCTTATTCATTTTGATGGTGCTGCTTGATATAGGGGAGATAGGGTCACGTGACCTGTTAGTGCAAGTCCCCCATACCTAAATAAATTTTAAAGTAAAATGGCAGAAGCGTTGCTATTTATTTATTTATTGATTGATTGATTATTGATTGATTGATTGATTTAACTGTTTGTTTGTTTGTTTATTCGTTTCTTCTTTTCAATTTAATTGTTGATTTTCCTTTAACCAGTGTTCCTATTAAGCAGCGATTCACAGTAAATGCTGGCAATGATACAAGACTACAGTATGGACTGGGTCGTAATGGCTTTATATGTAATGAATCGATTTGTACTCCCTGTCACTTTGGAGAGTACCAAATGCGTGAGAACGAATCCTATGTGTGCAAGAAATGTCCTGCAGGTATCAGATGCATACCTTAAACTTATATATGCTTTTCTTGATTTTTCCGATCCTTTCCTTTCCTTTCTTTTTCCCTTTTTAATTTGTTTATACATTTTAACACTCCTTTCTTCTTCTTCTTCTTCTTCTTCTTCTTCTTCTTCTTCTTCTTCTTCTTCTTCTTCTTCTTCTTCTTCTTCTTCTTCTTCTTCTTCTTCTTCTTCTTCTTCTTCTTTTGGTCCTCGTTTTTCTTCGTGTCTTTTTCTTGGTTTTTATTTCCTTTTATCCTACAAATTCGCTGTCCATTTTTCGTAACCATACGAAATCTTTTACAACTTCTCTTGTCTCAGGTGGATTTTTCCAGAATGTCCTTGGCCATTACGGCAAATATGCAGGTCTAACTGGCTGTAGATTCTGTCCACGTGGTACCTACGTCAAGAACTCAAAGGCTCCAGCTTTAGTTCGTTCTGCATGTAAAGTTTGTCCATCGGGTAAGACTACAATTCATTTTAGCTCTTTTATAAACAAAATCTGTGTACAATCTGTAAAATCTAAGAATCCGATCTCCGGGGTAAGATACTCTATTATTCCTCAAATTTACCGATAAGAAGAAGATTTTTATTAGCTTTTATATAATGGTTAGTATACCACGCATGTCCTCTTATTGCTTGAGAACCATGTGTGATTGTTGTGATTATAGTACAATTTCATAGATGATGTAACAGAATCTACACACGCTCTGATTGGTTGAAATATTTTTTGTAAATACTATAGAACAATAAGATCTCATTTTCACGTGCGTTTGTGCCCTAATAGATGAACATGTGATGTCAAAATGTGGTGAGAACAAAAATCACGCTACCTAGCTTGTCTCGTGTATACTTTTTTCATCATATTTTGCAAATTTGGCGTCATCTATCTGTGCATCTATTAGAGTACAGACGCATACTTAGTTATGATACAAGTCTTGATTTTTCTCTTGCCGCTTACCGTAGGAACCAGGACTAGTAAATGGGCTGACTATCGTGGCTGTTTTTGTCTTGAACGCTTCTATCGTAAAGATCGTTTTGGAGAGTGTTCTTCCTGTGGTAAGGGAGACCTTGGGGTATTGTGTAACGAGACTAAATTGGTTAAAGAAGGCTACTGGTGGCAGTTCAGGTAAAAGCTGTGATTTGCAGGGGCGGATCCAAGGGTGTGTCCATAGGTGCACCGGACACCCCCTAGCGCCGTACGAGATGACGTCA
>JALIZF010001842.1:0-77500 GCA_029948255.1 Telmatactis stephensoni | reverse complement strand
AAGAGCTCATTTCATTTTTAGGCCTATTTCAGCCTGACCTGAATGTATTCCAATATATAAACATTTATATCTTGTGCAGAAATCAACGAATGCCTTCAGAGCCCCTGTTTGAATGGTGGTTCGTGTACAGATCTTCCCGGATCCTTTAGGTGCGCATGTGTTGCTGGTTACACTGGAAACAGATGTCAAACTGGTAAGAACAAAATTATAATAAATTAAAACCCCCGCTAATGCGGACAACAAAAAGGTGTCCGTGTTATGAGTGCTTCTATAAATGCTGGTTACACTGGAAACAGATGTCAAACTGGTAAGAACATAGCTATAATAAAACCCCCGCTAATGCGGACAACAAAATGGTGTTGCAGCTGGTTACACTGGAAACAGTCTGACAGTCTGATGAACCAATGGGCTTCCACAATATAGCACACAGCACTTGGGTGAAGAGAAGCCTTTTCCTTTTTTAACTATATGAAAATCGTGAGGTATTGGCCATTACTGCACGCCGTAGTTAAAATAATATTTTATGTTTTCCACTGGCTATGTCACAAAAAAACTATTAAGATGTGCTGCTGCTTTTCCTGAAGCTCGTTTACTGGGCAAGGCAATAACTCAACACACCTAAGTTTGGAGTGTTATGGCTGTGGGCGAAGGGACCCACAGCCGCTTTATCAAAACATCCAACATAAAATACACCATGATAAAATACGATATGAAGTGGATGTACGAAATCTAGACTTGCCCCAGTTAAGGTGAATATTCCAAGTAATCATGAATAATTGGTTTATTTCAGATATAAACGAATGTCTAAACAGGCCTTGTCGTAATGGTGCAACATGCCACGACAGGATCAATTCATTCTTCTGCCAATGCGCGGCTGGCTTCACCGGATCGACTTGCTCGATAAGTAAATATACCACTTAGACAATAAGACTTCGAATGGACCCAGTCTCATACACCACCATTATCTCTCTACCCAAAGAAGACAAATGACTGCATAGACATAGTGTCCACATAAATACGGAGAGTTGATCGAGGAGAAAATATAATTATGAGCTACAATTCTGCCTAGTATCAACTTGTCGATAGGCATGTAATAGAGTGATTTATTAACACGACGCGAAGTTAAAGAGGAAGCCGCGCGCGCGGACCGTTTCAAAATGACCGTTGACGTCGCCGACGTCAAGAAGAGGACGTGAAAACAGCTAAATGGCGTCCTGAACGTGGCGTCGCGACGTTGTCACGGTAGTTATATACAACGAGACGAATGTGATGTATTCTTTATCTCGCATCCTGTTTTTGCGTCGCGTCGCGTTTGGTAAATTACTATAGTATTAAGCATTGGTGTCATAGTTAGCAATGGAGGTCAAAAACTCGTTGAGTGAAAGGCTCAAACGAGCATCTTTTTATTTTAGATATCAATGAATGTGCTGCCAAACCATGTCTTAATGGCGGATCGTGTTCTGATAAAATCAATGGTTATTCCTGCAAGTGCGTTGCTGGATTTGAGGGACTGAGATGTGAAATTAGTAAGTACAAAGTGCGCATGAGTGGTATCAAAAACTAAATATGTACATATTTCGACAAGGCATTTTATTAATCGAAATAGTAATTGTTAATATCATAATTAGTCATCGTTAGAAAACGTTTGCTCTAAAAGCAGGCCTATCTATCATTATCCATAAGTATTAATCATAAGTACTAGTCCGAATCACCAAATTTTCAAAATCGTTGAAAGAAATCAAGCCTGTCGGAAGGTCATAGGTCTTTTAGTACAAAGGTAACGAACGATCTTCGACCATCTGAACGATGTGGCAGCCAGAAATTATGATGACCACGCTTCCTCAAGTATTCTTTCCCCATCTCCCATCCTCTCTCAGTTATTTCTAATGGGGTCAAAAGATATCAAATTTTATTTATAATTGGAAAGCCCGGCCTGAATGGCTCCTAGTTCTGATTGTTAGTCCATTCCCGAGTTAACTGAGCCGTATGCACAAAGCCTCGTCTAGATTCCCGTCTTGATAGCCAATCTCGAAAGTCGGCTATTATCATCGACCCTATTAAAAACGTCTGCGCATGCGTGTACATTAGCTTGAGTATACAGAAAATTCCGATATTTTCTCAATCGAGACTCTGAAGAACTTAATTATTTCCATAATTCTGTCAACTCCTTACAAGTACTGAAAAATGCTTCACGCACTCCAGAAAATTTATTTTGTGTAATAAATTTTCTATGATTTTGTGAGCCAAAGATATTGCATTAATGAAGACATATGTGAACACTGGATCTAAGTTTCAAAAACTGACTCCAAGTTTTGACATTTTGTGAAAATTATTGCTAAAGGCAAGCGTAAACTGAAGCGAAATTTGCATAAGTTAACAAAGCCCGAAAACGTGACTACGAGCATGCGCAGACGTATTTTTTCCTAGTATCATCAACGACAATTTTATATTCAAGCTAAATATGAAGCGACAATAGTTATTTATGATAATTCTATATTTCTTTCCTTATTAGATATCAACGAATGTTCAACAAGGCCATGCCTTAATGGTGGCACGTGTACTGATCAGATTAACGGTTTCTCTTGTGCATGCGTACCAGGTTACACAGGGCTTAAATGTGAAAAAGGTACGTGATGGAATTTGGTGAAAGTTATTGGATTAAGTGTTTAGCAAAGAGTTTCTTAAATAGGAATAGAACTCATGTTCCAGACAACTTAATCACATGACATAAAGAAATTGAAATGTAATTTCTATTTCAGGAATTTTCATCACGTGATCCATAAGTTTGTAAAAAAAAATATGATGACTTTCTTTTTCCAAATATTGATGTGACGTGATACATGAAATTTGTAAGGAAATTATATATTCGGCCAAGATTGTTATAAGATTGGAACCTTGTACCACGGATAGCGTGAAGCGGGTTTGAACGCATTTTCTGATTGGCCAGTGGAGTATAATAGGATTCAGTGTTTTCACTCGCCGTAAAAAAGAACAATCACCACTCCGTTTCAAGCAGATTTCGTGCTACCTTGTAGAAACAGTGGGATTTCTGTGGAATTGATTTTCTGAACTACGTCTTTTTACTGTAATAATACAAATGTAAACAGGTACAAACTTAATTTCAGCCTCGTAATGATGCTGCTTTTCTGATCGTACAGATATCAATGAGTGTATTGGAATCACGTGTCAAAATGGTGGTCGTTGCAATAACCTAATAAATCAATGGACTTGCACCTGCGCGAACGGCTGGACTGGACGCAACTGCGAAACAAGTAAGAACAGGATGACGTCATCATGACAATCGTAAAACTTGATGAGCCTGGTTACTAAATTAATTCTGCTTACTTTTCGCTAGATATTAATGATTGTGCTCAAAATAACTGTGCTAACGGTGCAAACTGCATCGATAAAGTTGGAGGCTATGAATGTAAATGTGCACCAGGATGGACCGGTAAATTCTGTCAAAAAGGTACGTGTTTAATTCATATAAAACTATTTTATCAAATATAAATTTCAATATTGAGTTATTACATTCTAAGACAAAAATTTATCAATACTGTTTTTATAAATACTGTTTTTGTTTGTTTGCTTGTTTGCATGTTTTTTTTTAATTATTTTTTCTTGTTTATTTGGTTGCTTGTTAGTTAGTTAGTCAGTTAGTTGGTTAGTTAGTTATATATTTAGTTAGTTAATTTGTTAGTTAGTTAGTGAGTGAGTGAGTGAGTGAGTGAGTGAGTGAGTGAGTGAGTGAGTGAGTTAGTTAGTTAGTTGGTTGGTTGGTTGGTTGGTTGGTTGATTGGTTGGTTGATTGGCTGATTGGTTGGTTGGTTGGTTGATTGGTTGATTGGTTGGTTGGTTGGTTGGTTGGTTGGTTGGTTGGTTGGTTGGTTGGTTGGTTGGTTGGTTGGTTGGTTGGTTGGTTGGTTGGTTGGTTGGTTAAATCAATGCGTATACATGTCACGTGGGATTTTGAAATGTTTTGAGCTCAATGGAACTTGTCACGTCACCTTATTTGTTTATCTTCAGTGTTAATCCCAAGAGACCATAATACTGAGAGAGCGATACTGGTAATCTTGGACAATATTGAGCGATCTTGGGCGATCTTGGGCGATAATAGGCGATATTGGGAATTTTAGCCGTTTCGGGTTGGCGCTTCCGGCGCTTTTAGGCACTCTTGGGCAATATTGAGCGATCTTGAGCGATATTAGGCTATATTAAGCGATTTTAGGGCCCGGAGTAGGCCTAGACATCAATCCGCTAGTTTCTCTCTCTTAGTATTATGGTCTCCAACATATCTACATCAGATATTACATTAACTTCTCCCTAATTCACTAGTTGATTTTCTCTTGGCTAAAAATTTTCTGAGTTTTAAAAAAACAAACATTTTATGTGGGGAACATGGAAAATTGGAAGCTTTTCTTGGCTAATGTTTTAGAATCTCATGACTGGATGAAAGTTTTTCACAAAAAAGAAACTTCCCTGTTAAATAGAGTTTTAGTGCATTTTATTTCCATAACATGTTGTTCATAGGTTGACGTATTCTAAGCCTGAAAATCCAACCATTCTTATACGGGGAAAGTGAAATGCATCGGAACAATAGATTTACACGCATTGCAGCTACTTAACCATATATATGGAACTGGTTCATTCTCTTTTTCTGTTTTTGTTTTTGTTTGTCTGTCTGTCTATCTGTCTGTCTGTCTGTCTGTCTGTCTTTCTGTTTGTTTGTTTGTTTGTTTGCTTATTTAGAAATATAATATGTCAGAGTTCATAGATCTAGAGCTAAATATTCCCCGTCAGGGGAACGTATTAAAATTCTGCATCTCTGTAATGGCTAATTAAGAAAAGAAATAAAAAAGCCGAACTGAAAACAATGCTTTCACATTAAAGTTTAAGGGGACATGGTTGTTTCTTTATACGCTTAAAGGAGACAGGGTGGAGATGACGCGTATGGCATCAAGGATAACACCATGACTTGATGTTTAGTTCCTACTCTGTAACATTTTAGTGTGATGAATTCAGTTGATAGCCAAGCAACCTGGCATTTTTATAGAGTGAGTCGTTAGAGAGAAGTGACGAGTTGGGGGCCACATGTGGATTACAGAACTTAACCAAAGCCTTGAACTTCACTTGACGTCTGACCTAGTCTAATCAATAAGCACTCGTTGCTGATGATCGTTTGTTTTTATTTGCTTTTTTTTCAGATATCGACGAATGTCTGTCCAATCCATGTCTTAATGGAGCTACATGTAGCAACGGACGAAACAACTATTACTGTAACTGTGTTGTTGGATGGACTGGAAAGAGATGTCAGATTAGTAAGTTAACTTATTAACATACTGACAATCTTTATCATATCTTTCCCTCGGTAAACTCCCAACTGTTTTCGATATTCTGCAAACTCTGGCTTTCACTTCAAATGCCAACCGCTAATTGGCGTTTTTGTTTTTTTCAATCAGAAGTAAAAATCACCAATAATACGGATAACTATTAATACCAAAATGATAGTATGGCTAATATATATCGTCTAAAGATCTTACTTGGTCATTTGATAGGATTTTAGGAACTTTAAGTATTAGTTTTTTGATGTTTTGTTGAGGTGGGCGGAAGCGAATAACCAAATTCCAACAAATGGTTTGAAGTATACAGTAGTTTTTAGTTTTAATCAAGAATTGTTAACTGTAAATTGATGTCTTTTTTCTCCCAAGATATTGACGACTGTGATCCCAACCCTTGTCAAAATGGTGGGTCCTGCTGCTGTGATGGCGTCAATAGCTTTCAATGTAAATGTATGGCAGGATACACCGGAAAGACATGTCAAATCAGTAAGTCTCGCTTGAAATTACATAGCCTTTAGTTAAAGCTACGCAACGCAAAAGACGCCGCCGCACATGATTCAAATTAAATCTTCAAAATGACTGACTACAGCGTTAACTCTCTGAATATATGACAAATGGTACAAAGGTGTTTGACGGTGCAGATCCTTCACTTTTTCTACATTTTCGCGTAGAAGAATTAAAAAACATAATTGAGTGAATTACTCCCCCTCCCCCCTCCCCCCTCCCCCTCCCCCAAGTTTCAAAAACGTGGTGCAGTCGCTGGTATCGTGACGCAGTCGTGACTCGGTTGTCGCGTGTGCGAAAAAGCGTTGCGTTTGCTAAAGCCTGGTTTTCACAAGCGACCCAAGCACAAGCGCAAGCAACATACGCAGACTCAGTATCGTATATATCACATAGGTGCGGAAAAAGACAATCTCTGCTAATGAGCAGTACACTACTGAGTCTGCGTATGTTGTTTGCGCTTGTGCTTGCGTCGCTAGTGAAAACCAGGCTTAAATTTCTCTACTCTCGTTAGCAGGAAGATATCACTAAGTGTTAACAACTATACAGAGAGAGAAATGCTTGTGGCTAGAGAGAATTCTCTCTCCATTTTTGCTATCTTTCACTTTTGTTTTACTATGAATACGTTTTGACAATTTGACTTTTTATTCCAGACATCAACGAGTGTGCAAGCAACCCTTGTCTACACGCATCAACATGCAACGATGGGGTCAATGGTTTCACCTGTCTTTGTCAATCAGGATACACTGGACGGACATGCGCAGATAGTAAGATTCTTCATAAATAACAATACTAAATCATTTCTTTTTCACTACTTGGTCAGCGGTTACCACGTAGTTACTTTCGATGCTAGTTCGTGCGCCGTCGGACGATCGATTGTTCTTCATGAATAATGGCTGAAGATAAAATATTAGATCAGTCTCAAGCTAGGCCACGCATTTTTGCAAATCGATGTACGCGTGACAAATACTTCTCATGGTTGTCCCTGTAGTGTATGGAGTTCCCGCCACCTGTGGCCTGGTCTATTCCTCATGTTTCCTTTAATGTTTAGATATCAACGACTGCAAAGCCGACAGCTGCAAGAACGGTGGCACCTGTAACGACCTTCTTAATGGCTACAGTTGTACTTGTGCTCCTGGATGGACAGGACAGTTCTGTCAAACTAGTAAGTAAAGTAAAGAAAGAAAAGACGAAGAAGGAAAGGATGAGGAAGAAAAGAGAAGAGAAAAAAAAGAAGAATGAAATGCTGGAGGGAACCGAGAATCGGAAGGACAAAATGAAAAGAGGAAAGAGTAAGAATGAGGGACAGTAGAAGGGAAGGAGAGAGGAAAATATTGATTGATGGAGTGAAAAAGCTTAAGGAAGGAAAGATTGAAGCATTAAGCGCGTTGTAATGAAAGAGTGAATAGAAGAAGAAAAATGTGAGAGAAAAATAGATGAAAGAGGGATCGGAAGCTAAGGAAGAAGGTATTTATGTACGGAGGGGAATAAAGATTGAGGAAGGATGAGTAAAGTGAAGGTGATATCAGTACGAATCGATAAAGAAAAATAAACGAGGAATTGATATTAAGGGTGTATTAAATACTGCGCCGTTCTCTTTTCAGATATCAATGACTGTGCAGCAAGTCCATGTAAAAACGGCGCCACCTGTGTGGACGGTGTAAACTCCTACACTTGTCAATGTCCTCCTGGCTTCAATGGCAAAAACTGTCAAACAAGTAAGAACACAGGCACAGGCACAATAGCGCATTTGAAAACTGTAGTGTTGAATTTGCGCTTTATAAATAAATATTATTATTATTATTAATTGATATTCGAAGTGCCTCGATTATATATTTTCTTTCTTCTTTATATTTTCTTTTTCTTTTTGTTCCCCTTTTTTCCGTTTATTACTTTAATTCATTGTTCGTTTGATTCGTTAGTTCTCTTTCTTTCTTTCTTTCTTTCTTTCTTTCTTTCTTTCTTCCGATTTCCTAAGATTTGGCTCAAAGATGTCCCCTTAGAGGGAATTTCACCTTATCTCTAAAATCTCTATACATTATTTTATAATTAATGTTTTTAACAGATATTGATGAGTGTGCACCCAAGCCATGTGCTAATGGTGGAACCTGCACTGACCGGACCAACGATTTTCACTGTTTGTGTGTTAAAGGCTGGGTTGGAAAGAAATGTGACCAAGGTACCTGACGTGATAGCAATTTTTTGCAATATAAAACACGCTATCATTGGCTGCGATATAAAGCACGTCATTATTGCCTTAAGCGATATAAAACACGCGCGCATGTCTCTGTACTGTGATATAAACACGATGGAAGATGTAGAGCACGAGAAAAGCAAGCTTAGGAACACGAGGCGTGCCTCTGTCTATGTTGCCATGGAATCTATTGGGTATTTAAGGGGATTATCACCCCTTGGAGGGGATGAGGCGGCCTCGGGGATTGTCACCCCTGGAGAGTGAGGTGTGTTGCACCTCAGGCCAAGCCAGTGGCCTAGGGGATTGTCACCCCTAGAGAGGGGATTATCACCCCTCTTCGCCACCACCTTTGGAGCACCCCTCGGCGGCCTCGGGGATTGTCACCCCTGGAGTGGAGGATGCCAAGCCAGTGGCCTAGGGCATGATCAACCCTAGAGAGAGGATCACCACCTCTCTTTGCCTGACCAGTATGTTTGTGTCCATGCATGCGCATTTGGACCACTTATTCCCCATGCCCCTTTACCCCACAATCGTGTCTCAGTTGTTATTATGAGGGCTAAAGGGATAGAAGCATTAATTGATGCTTTTAAAATTAAATTTGACTAGCCCCTACAGCACGATCCCGGGGGGGGGGACTCCGATCGTAAATGGACGGGGATGCTCGTCGTACCTTTTAGGGGTCAAAATCTGCACTCCGGTACCTTTTAGGGTGTCTCAGACTTCAGTGGACTACCAGAGACATAGCTGGTACCTTTTAGGGACTGTTTCGGGTAAATAAGCTACCTAAAATAAGCATGAAAGGGACGATTTCGATGATCTGGATTGAATCTTCAAAGCACATCGATCACAAAGTGTTTCATTACTTTAATTCTTTATTATTGTTTTTGAATTGGTACCTTTTAGGGGTAGAAGTGAATTGTTGCCACTCCCACTCAGGTACCTTTTAGGGGTCATTTTCAAAATTTCCGACGAGCATCCCCGTCCTCTTATATATGGGAGTCCCCCCCCGGGAGCACGATATATGTTGACTTTGGTTTGATTTGTTTCTCTAGATTACAATGACTGTCTGTCCAATCCTTGTACCCATGGTGGCACCTGTAATGATCGATTTAATGACTACATATGTACATGTCCGAAGGGATACACAGGAAAAGATTGTAGCCAAAGTAAGTCACTCAAGAAATTCGCGCGCAAATAACTATATTTAACATACGCGTGCAACTAAAACTTCTTTACACTGAATGAAGGTCTAAGATCGGACCGAAACACCTGTACATTTAAAAACGAATTAACCAGAGTCGGTCAGTGATATTAAAAATTTTTCACGTATTTTGAAATTTATTTTTTGTGTGTGCAGTTGGTTTTGTTGAATGATGCTTATGATATATGACACATTTTACCCCAATTTTACATAATGTATGTAATTCATTCCAATATATAATTTTGTAATAAATTTCCAATATGACGACGAGCCAATTGTACCTAAAACCAACGAGAATGCCTCCTTGACAAGTTTTAATGCCACAAGCAAAAATATCAAAAGTAACATCGTCATCATTGTCATCATCATCATTGTCAGCACAGTAAATGAAAAACGTTAAAAAAACATACTATAAAATCTTTGTATTATTCAGGTGTTGATGACTGTGCACCCAAACCTTGTCAAAATGGCGGCACGTGTAACGACTTACACAATGACTACTCCTGTTCTTGCGTAGCTGGGTACACTGGGAAGAACTGCCAGACAGGTACGACGACATATTTATTGTCAATTGCCTTTTAATACAATTACTTTTATTAGCATTGGAGGGCGGAGTTTAGAGGAGCTAAAACATTTGTCTTTATCAAGGAACATATCACAAATTAAAGTGCAACGGTTGTTATTACAAAGTGCGTCAGCTTTTTTATTTCAAAGTGTGTCAGGTTATATTACAAAGTACGTTAGCTATTTCAAAGTGCATCAATTATTACAAAAGACGTGAGTTGAACACATCCTGGCTTATTTTTTTGTACGGCAATTTCAAGATGGCGACCGCGACACATGGAAAATTACTATAGTTATGGGGGTCATGTGTAACATTCCTCCCTCGAATTGAAATGGTCCTAACCAACAGTCTGTTATAGATAGGTGTCTATCTTAGAGAGTTATACAAAGATTTAACATCAAATAATGGTGTGTCTGCTTGTTAGAGAGTTCACTGTATTTTTTTTCTTCTTGTTGTTCTCAGACATTGACAACTGTGCTGGAGTAAGATGTAAAAATGGAGGGACCTGCAAAGATCTAGTTAACGATTACAAGTGCACATGTCCTTCGGGATGGTTTGGGAAACTATGTGAATCTGGTAAGTACATCGGGGCATTTGTGTCTGTTAGTAGGCTGATTTAGCAAACGCGACCCGACGCGAGGGGAACGGGATGTGAGATGACGAATATATTACATCTGTTCGTTGCGTAACGACCATAAGAGCGTCACGACGCCACGTGCAGGACGCCATTTTACTTGCTTTCGGGTCCTCTTCTTGACGTTGGTAATATCAGCGGTCATTTCGACCAAATTCGTCAGCGCGCGCGGTTTCCCCTTTAATGTTGCGTCTTGTGTGCTAAATCAGAGTCTAATATGTCATGTCTAGTCACGTGAGCCTAAAGAGAAACTGTCCATGACTACATCATCCTAATTCACTCTTACTAGCGTAAGTGGGATTTCCACTTTTACCTTGAAAAATCAGGAAATTGCAACAAGTCTTTCTAAATTTTAGTTGAGAGAGATATTTTAGTTGGTATGTAAGAGAAATTGCTAGAATGCAACAAAACTCATTGAAAAATCAGAGAAATCTTCGTGTGAAAATGAAACTTTGCGTGAAGTGAAAAAATCAGTTGGGCTTTGGGCATGGTTACTGAATAGTCAAGAAATTTTTTTTTACAACAGTAGTGATAAGTTAAAGCAGAACACGGTTCTGGTTCACCTAAAAAGGCTACAGTTTGAGTTACACAGACTCTCTTTTTGTTCTTAAGAGCTATTTCCATATTTCGTGGAGCCGAAAGAATCCGAAATGAAAACTATTATACCAGTCTTCCAATAGTCAGATAAAAACAAATTATGACCTCCATTTTCTTTTTTTCAAAATTTGGCCACTTCCAACAGATTTCTTACGCTCATCCATCATTTAAAAAGTGATATTTTCTTCATTTCTTTAGATGTCAACGAGTGTCAGTCCAATCCTTGTCAAAATAAAGCAACATGCATTGACAGCGTTGATGGATACACTTGTAAATGTGTTCCTGGATGGGAGGGCAAACACTGCAGAATAGGTAAGCATCCCACTTAAACGAACATGTGCATGTTAAACGTTGTCGATAACATAGCGTCCTAAGACGCTTCTAATAGATATTTTGTATGGTAGGACCATTCATAATCCCAAAGGGCAAATTTAAAAAGTTTGGGCTAACTACGTTAAGAAAAACTGGAATGGAAAATATATCATTTTACAACACTTGATACTAATCTCGCGATCTGATTGGTTGATTAGAGTGTGTCATTAAGAGAACAGACACACTGCTGACGCGTTTCGACGCGCGCGCTCGTTCTGTTGCCCTGTTTGATAAGGAATTTTAAGGCGGTGTTACACGAGACGATTTTTAACGACGATTTTCCGCGCAACGTTGCAACAACTTGCAATATTTTGCGTTGCGAGTTTCTGACTTGGATTCAAAAGATCGCAACGCGTTGCCGAAGCAAAAATTGCAAGGAAAATCGTTCCAAGTGTCATGTTACACGAGAAAGATTTTTAACGCAACGCCGTTGCGCTGAAAATCGCCGTTAAAAATCGTCACGTGTAACACCGCCTTTAAACTTTTATCTCAGATAATTGTTGTAAAAAACGAATTGAAGATGATTTTGAGTTGTCTGTCCTCTTATTGGCACATTCTTGACGCCATAAGATGTTCCGAACTTTGCAGTGAAATCACTCGGACTGCGCTCGTAATTCCACTTGAGTTTTGAACATTTTATGACGTCAAGAGTGTGTCAAAAAGAGAACAGACGTCGTCAACTCAAAACCATTTTCAATTTTTTTAGCTCACCTGCTGTCACTGGGAATCGAGCAAAGGAATGCATAGTTTTGACCCCCTCTCCCCCCTCCCTTCCACCTCTGCCGCCTTCGCAGCCAAAACTTATTGGCTAATTAATTAATATCTTTACAACTTGTCATTTTTAGACAGAGATGACTGTAAGAATGCTCCTTGTAAAAATGGTGGTACATGTAAGGACATGTTGAACGACTATCAATGCACATGTGCACCAGGATGGGAAGGAAAAAGTTGTGAAAAAAGTAAGTTTAATAGACCATTTTCGATACATTGGGTAAGTACACAAAAAGCAATTAAAAACGAGGCTCCGGTCTAACAAATAGAGAAATCTTGCCTAACTTTTTTTGAGCCTTGATTTGACTCCAAATCGCTTATCGAATATATCGACAGTGGGCTATTCCCATTTTCGGGTCCCGGTGTACTGGAACGAATATATATTCTATTTTAGCTTTCTTCTATTGTTTGCAATAGAAAACCTCAAGAAGGAGGTGCCAATTTTGGTGTGAATCGTCATTCTTGACGTGACTAAAAAAATTCAGATGAAACGCTATTTTGAATGACGTTATTTTTGATAGTTATTTTTGTTTTAGTTATTAAACTTCCAAAACATTCATCAATTTTCAACTAAATGTGATCAGTCATTTTCAACTGAATTCTACGTGAATTAAAAAAACATTTATGAGAATTCTCAACTGAAAGCTGGCCATTTTGAATGACGTCATTCGCGCCATGGCCAAGAATAATAAAACATTCAAACGGTTTTCAACTACCTAAAACACCATCTTGAATGACTGATATGAATGCAAAAAAAATCTAAAGATTAAAATTCATCATTTCTTAACTATTTCTTAGATAAGGACGAATGCGCTTCAAAACCATGCCAGAATGATGCCACGTGTGTCGATAGAGTCAATGACTATACTTGTAATTGTTTGGCTGGCTGGGAAGGCAAGAACTGTGAGAAAAGTAAGTCAAACAGATTGGGTCAGATTTGATTGATTGATTGATTGATTGATTGATTGATTGATTGATTGATTGATTGATTGATTGATTGATTGATTGATTGATTGATTGATTGATTGATTGATTGATTGATTGATTGATTGATTCTCTCTTTCGTTCGTTCGTTTATTCATTATTTTGATCTATTTCTTGGCAGATAAGGATGAGTGCGCGCCTAGGCCATGTAGGAACGGTGCAACATGTGTTGATAAAACCAATGACTACTCCTGCACGTGCACAAAAGGCTGGGAAGGCAAAGATTGTTCAACAAGTAAGTTATATCTGTCTGTCTGTCTGTCTGTCTGTCTGTTTGTCTGTCTGTTCAGTGTCTGTCTCTGTCTCTGTGTATATGTTGTCATGTATGTATGCAGTTCGTATATGCGTTTATATTTACGCCTTTGTCATTTAATATCAGATAGTGACGACTGCTCTCCAAACCCATGCAAAAATGGCGGAACTTGCTCTGATAGAATCAATGACTACTACTGCGCATGCGTGGTCGGATTCCAAGGGAAAAGCTGCCAGATCAGTAAGTATTAATGTAGCAGACATTACATTCCTTCACTGGACAATTCTTATAAGATCAATCGTAACCAAAAAAAATGGTGTTGGAAGCTAGAAATCGTTGTTGTTTAGCATAGTTATTTAAGGGCCACAAGTTATTATGGCCACAGGTTTACCAGTGAGCCTGTATTGCACATTAGCAGTCGACACCACGGTAAAACGACTGACGCTCGTCTGCGCCTTGACCACAGGAAACTCAGTCAATATTTTCAGAATTTTATTCAATAGGTTTTTTATATCATATCTTTGAGCGGCGGAAAATTAATACCAGGTGAAAATGGCAGACAACAGGGTTTACTGCAGTCTCTTCAAATTAGATTTTTTATTACTCAGTTTGGCCTCTGTGGTCTCAGTTTCGTCGAAAAAGTTTTGTTTGTTTACACGGCCGAATTTTTTCATTGGTAAGCAGTTTTATAAAGCGCGCATGCGCAATACATCTTGCCACAGTATCTTACCAGAAGGTGGTCGAAAAAAACAATTGGTAAAATTTTTGGTTCACTCGATTATCTGTAACATTCGACGGGATTATCAAATGAAATCATAATATAGAGTGAGATGAAATGATCACGATTCCAAATATGGTACACACTTTGCCAATATATACAGCAAAAGAAAGCTGGACGTACAAACGACAATTGTACGACCAAAGATTTCTGACCAGGCCGACCCTTTTTTGGCCGTATAACAGATTTTTCACACTTATTTCTTGTTTTCTTAGACTTTGATGACTGCAGGAATAAGCCTTGTATGAACGGTGGATCATGTACTGATCTTGTTAACGACTACAAGTGTGATTGTGCAATAGGATATGAAGGAAAGAACTGTCAAACAAGTAAGAAAGAGTGACAATTTCTGCTGACCGAACGACCGAACGACCGAACGACCGAACGAACGACCGACCGAACGACCAACCGAACGACCGACCGACCGACCGACTGACTGACTGACTGACTGACTGACTGACTGACTGATTGGCACTTTAGTTTTTAGAATGAAACTTAAAATTAAAAACTCGATGCATTTGTTTTCAGACATCGATGACTGTAAAAGAAACAATAACCCATGTCAAAATGGTGGTACTTGTCAAGATCTAGTGAATGCCTATACATGTAGCTGTTCTGCGGGATACGCTGGAAACAACTGTGAAACAAGTAATTAAATACAAATGGCATACAACAATCTTTATTTCTTATTTGTTTGTCTGTCTTCCTTTCTATTTCTTTACATGACTGTTTGTTTATTTACATGTCTGTTTGTTTGTCTGTTTACTTGTTTGTTTGTGGCCTGTCTATGAGTTTCTTTCCTGTTTATAAATATTACTTTGTGCATAGACATCGATGAATGCACACCAAATCCCTGCAAAAACGGAGCTTCGTGCGAAGACAGAGTGGCAGACTACCAATGTAAATGTACCCCCGGATATCAAGGACGAAACTGTGAAATTAGTAAGTATGATATGAAAAGTAAGGGGGGATGGTATCGGTAGACGACTGAAATTGAAATGGTTATTATTAATCTGAAATAAAATTCCAGTTTTCAAAATCGAAGAGTGTAGTGTTACGGAGCGTGCGCAAGGATCTGTAGTACAGTACAATCCAAATAAACTATCCCACATTGCTAAGACTTGTTGTTTCTTTAAGCTACGATGCAAAGTGTCGAGAATGAGCAATGGCCAATAGTTAAAGAGAATTCAAATTGAATGTTAACCAATATTGCTGAAGGCGCTGTCACACGTACGGTGCAATTAATTTTGCAACTTGTCTGATCTCGCCATGGTACTGTTTACAAAAGAGAAATTTCACAAACCTTCGCAACCCCGAAAAACGTTGCAGCAATCGTTTTCATGCAACGATTTTGTATAATTAAAATAAATAGATAAATAAATTGACTTTATTTCAAGAGGGTAGCACGTGACAGTAATTCAACTGATAAACTTGTGGCCCTCTAAACACAACGAAATAACTGTAATCGGCACAACATAATTAGTTTAAGAACCCAAACTAACCGGAAGGAAAACCAGCTGGCTATTTACATGGATGGTCGAGAAGTTGAATTTGAACTAGGACTGCCCGAAACAAGTTCAACCTCAGCTAGTGTCCAGAGCAGGACTCGAGCTTGGGACCACCGGATTAAGAGACCGACCCTATGAGCACTCGACCATGCTGCCTCCTCGATGTTTGCATCCCCATTGCGAGACGAGTTGAAGAGAAAAAAATCAACGTAACAGCGCTTTAAGGCGGTGTTACACGACACGATTTTTAACGACGATTTTCAGCGCAATGTTGCAACAACTTGCAATATTTTGCGTTGCGAGTTTCTGACTTGGATTCAAAAACTCGCAACGCGTTGCCGCAGCGAAAATTGCAAGGAAAATCGTTCCAAGTGCCATGTTACACGAGAAAGATTTTTAACGCTACACCGTTGCGCTGAAAATCGTCGTTAAAAATCGTTTGGTGTAACACTGCCTTTAAGGGAGGTTGTTTTTATGCTGACTTCAAAGCAAAGTATCCACGCATGCGCACTGATCTATAGTAAGTAAAACTTCAATGATATTATTCCACATTGCTAAAGGTGGTTCGTTTCTTTATAGATCACGATGACTGTTCAGCCAAACCTTGTAAGAACGGTGCCACATGTATAGATAAAGTCAACGATTATGAATGTACTTGTATGTTGGGTTATGAAGGCAAGAACTGCGAGAAAGGTAAGCTAAATCAAATACTTGGATCAGATTAATTGTTTGTGTATAAACAGATCAATATGGTTGCGCATGTAGTTTTAACTGGTTTCTGGCTCTTATATGTGATAGACTTTAATCCATACTGTTGGGAAATGAATTGAACTTTCCCCCTAGGAATTGCTTGTTTTGAATCAGCTTATTTAAGTCCTTGAATCTCATCGAGCTTCAAATGACAGACAAATACTGCCCTTTGTTTGCTCTCAACCATACATTATTCTATTGAAAGTTTGTCATTCAGCTGAGAAAAACTGTTCACGAGAGCGGATATGACGTCTATTGCAAACAGCTGGCAATTACAGCGGCAAGAGGTTTATAGAACTTTGACGATCAAAACAATGACGCAATATCACAATTCCAAAATAGTGAACATCATTTAAAATTAATTTTGTTTTGTTTGTTTCAGATCGTGATGACTGTGCGCCTAACCCTTGCAAGAACAATGGGTTTTGTACGGATAAACTGAACGGCTTTACCTGTAAATGCGTTGCAGGATGGGAAGGCGATGACTGCTCTGGAAGTAAGACGACTTCCACGTGAAGTCAATAATTTTGAAAATAAATTTTGCTGTCCACACGGGTTTAAAGTTTTCTTGAGCAAAAGAAAACTGTTTTTAGTGTGGATGGAATGCATAAAGGTGGTGTTACATGAGACGATTTGTAACAACGATTTTCCGCACAACGATGTTCTCTTGTAATAAACATATCACGCGGGACAATTTTCTGCGCAATCTTTGTCACGGCAGCATGTTGCGAGTTTTTAAATTGCCTTCTAAAACTTGCAACAAAATATGACGAATCTTGTTGAAGTTGGTCGTGTAACATCTTCTCCTTCGATTTTTCGCGCAACAAAATGGCGGCTAATAGCGAAGAAAGACATTAACAAGCCAAAAAGTACGTTTAGATGAAAGTGATAGGCGAAAACCTATAGTTTTCGTTCAAAGAAAACCAATTATTTGGGAATCAAATTTAAAGTGTCCAAAAGAGAAAACAAAATGCACAAACAGAGCTGTCGCACGCGTCGCGCATGTTGATGTTGCAAAGAAAATCGTTCCGTGTAACATCCCCTGTGTCAACAACAATCTTTGGCGCAACATTGTTGCGCGGAAAATCGTCGCTGTAAATCGTCTTGTGTAACACCAACTGAACCGTTGCAGAAGAGATATGCGTTTTCAAGTTTATTTAGATAAGCGGGGACGTAGTTTAAGCAAAGTATCTTCAAGCCTCCATGCTTCTTTCCTGACAAACTTTCCATGACTCATTTTCTTCAACAAATAACCTTTGTTCATGTGGATGAGAAGTTTGACTAAATTCAATGCGGAAATTAGTTCGTGTAGGTGGGGAAAAATCCATTTGCCATAGAACATGTCATAGAAAATTTCCTCCTATCGAGGGGTCTTGACATTTTCATTTCTATTTAGACATTAACGACTGCAACCCCAACCCATGTTCCCATGGCTCGTGTGTCGACCGAGTCAATGGCTACAAATGTAACTGTCAAGTTGGATGGACAGGAGCAAAATGTGACCAAAGTAAGTTATTTCTAATAACTCTTTAGGATCAAGGATTGTTTAGATGGTTAAGTCTAGTTCGCACTAGTGGCATATTTATAAGCATAAGCGCCCGCAAGCAATATACGCAGACTCTGTAGTGTACTGCTCATTAGCAGTGCTTGGCTTTTCTTACACCTATGAGATAAATGCAGCACTGAGTCTTAGAACAAGCAACATACACAGACTCAGCTGTAATAAACTGCTCATTAGCAGTGCTTGTCTTTTCTTACATCTGTGGGATTATTGCAGCCCTGAGTCTTAGAATAAGTTGCAACATACACAGATGCAGCAATGTGCTGCTCATCGCAGTGTATGTGGGTTTTTTTTATGCATTTTATAAATACAGTATATACCGTGACTGCGTATGTATATCGCTAGTGAGAACCAAGCCTTAGTACGTGGCTTTCTAAGCGGGAGGTTCAGGCTTCGGTACACTGAGGTAGGAAGGGAGGGAGGGAGGGAGGGAGGGAAAGATAGGGAGGGAGGGAAAGTAGGAGAAGAGGGTACACAGGCTGCTCCTTAGTTTAGGCCTCAAAGTCTTCATTTTGTCGTTCAAGAGTATTTCTGTTGAGTCTGATCTACCTTGTTTTTTTTATCAACAGACATCAACGACTGTGACCCCAATCCTTGCAAAAACAATGGTGTTTGTACTGATGGTGTTAACGCCTACACATGCTCATGCGCAGCAGGGTTTACTGGAAAAACTTGTGAAACGAGTAAATACCTCTTTACATGTTTCGTTTAATTACAAAGACAATTCCAATTATCCCGGGGCAGGTTTTTTCTCAGTATATCTTGTCGTTTACATGATTTTCGGGTGAGACGTCTTCACCAGGGGCAGTTTTTGCCATGTCTTCAATGTGACAAAACATGGTTTCAAGTCGAGGTTGGTCTTAATGAATGCAATGAAAGCTTTAGTCCAACCTCGTTTTGAAACAAAACTCGGGAAATTTTTTATAAAGGGTGCCTACGAAATCTCTATTGATATTCTGGCCTAGTTTAATTTGGCCAAAGAGATCTTGTCTACACTGGGTTAACTGAATGTTAATTGACAGAGTGTAGTTAATTGCACTATCTGTATAGGTGTGCAGTTGTGTAAATACTGAGAATATAAGCCTTTTTTTTCAGATATTGACGAATGTAAAATCAACAACAACCCCTGCCAAAATGCCGGTACTTGTACAGATGGAGTCAATACGTACACTTGCACATGCGCAAAGGGTTACGAAGGAACAAACTGCGAAATAAGTAAGTCATGTGACTCATTACCAAACCTTTGAGAATGAAAAATACATCTTCCTGAAATATCTCAGAGTTTATTATGAATGAACGATCGCAAGCGATGTCAGGGGGTAAAATATATTTAAAAGCAATAGATGTGCTGAAAACAAGTACCTTCAGTTCAAATTCCAATCAAATAAATTGCATAAGAAGGGTTACGAAAAAATCATCTGAAATTCCTACTACTTCTGAGATGACATATCAGTAAGTGATATTGCAACATAAATGCTATACCTCCAAAGAATTCTGGGAAACTCCCTGAAGGTAGATCAAATATTGAGATGAAAAAGGGGTTCGAGAAATTCTTTAGTCCTCAAAAATTGATAAGGAAGAATTAGTCAATAAAAATATCTAATTAAACCATAAAAAACGCAAGGTATTTCAGCACTTATGAAAGAGGTACATATCATTATACCAGAAAACTATAATCATTGATTGGAAAACTACTTGTTTCATTTCTAATTAGAGCTGCAAAATTTGATTACCTTTTTTATTTGTTATACAGATTCCAATGAGTGTGCTCCTAAGCCCTGTCAAAATGGAGGCACATGCGTTGATAGGATTGCTGGATATAGCTGTACTTGCGCTGCTGGATGGGCTGGCGCTAGATGTGAACAAAGTGAGTGAATTATCTTTTAAAAATCCGTAACGTAGCATCAGAGAAAGCATATGTCCCCTTTGGTAATGGGCTACCTTCGTATCTATGGGATCCCTTCCTCTGGGTATTGGGCTACCTGTGTATCCATGGTTAATGACTGACAGCTTTAAATTTCTAGAAATTAGACTTCATGCTGGGCTACCTGTGTAACTTTGCCTGTAAACGTGGTTTTGAGCACCATAGCTATGTAGCCTATCACAACGATTGACCCCTTCCACTTTTATTGAAGTAGACTCTGGTACCGGACTACTTGCATCTTTGGCCCGTTTCTTGAAAGGCCCAATAACTTTAAGGGCCCGTTAACTTATCCGATAAAGTTTACCGGGTCTTTCTCGAAGCTATTTTCATTTTCTTTTTAATTGTTTACAGGCACATTTACAGGCACATTTTCCTTCCTCGCGCACGTCCATAATTTTTCCCGTAAATAGGCCAACACATATATATCAAGTGGTCTTTCTAGGAACAGTCCCCTAACTAGGACTAGAACGAGGCTACAGTTTCCGTCCCCTTAAATTGCTTCTTACCATAAAGAAATCCGCATTAAAAATGAAATATTCTTTTAAATAGATCTTGACGAATGTGCACCTGGTCCCTGCAAAAATGGCGCAACATGTGTTGATAAAATCAATGATTACACCTGCACATGCGCAGATGGCTGGGAAGGAAGAAACTGCGAAAACAGTAAGTCAATCAGCCATAATTCCTCTAACTGATCGATTTTCATTCTCTTATCCATTATGTTAGTTTATTTATTCGATCATTTGTTCATTTGTACATGCATTTCTCCTTTTGTTCGTTTTGTTCGTAATTTTCATATATTATTTGTCCCTCCCTCCCTTCCTTCCTTCCTTTAATTCCTTCCTCAAGCTCTCTCCTTACCTCCCTCACTTCCTCCTTTTCCTTCCTCCCTTTTCCTTCCCTCCTTCCTCCCTCCCTCCCTTCCTTTCTCTCTTACTCACTTCCTTCTTTCCACTCATTTTGATTCGTTCACTTATTCACTAAATTCAAACTCACTATATTACAAACATTTGAATTCTTAGGAATTTAGCCAATATTAACAGGATATTTTTCTCATTGTTCAATTCTTTTCAAGACAAGGACGAATGTGCTCCAAAACCATGTAAAAATGGCGGAACATGTATGGATAAGGTCAATGGTTACACATGTTCTTGTGTCAAGGGTTGGACAGGCAACAACTGTGAAACTAGTAAGATATATTACATCCTATATGTAATCATTCTAGGGTTATCGCTTGTTGGCATATCCATGCAATGGGACTGTTTGAACGTCTCCGTTACACTTGAAGCTGTTATAAAATACTTGTGAGCATTTTCTCTTTTTTTTGCCCTTTCCTTTCCTTCCCCTTTTCTTCCCTTCTCCCTTCCCTCCCCTCTTTTTCCTTTTTGCTTCCAAACTCCCCTTCGTCTCACCCCAATTCCATAGAGGACCCCTAGGTAGGCTACTGTCAATCATATGTACCTCGATTTTTTTTGCTCTGTATTACTTTTCAGATAAATATAGAAAAGCGTCACACAAAACATTTCCTTTCCCTTTTCAGTATTTTTGTCTTCGATCTTTATTTAGCTATAGCCTCTTTTCATTTTTCTATTGTGTCTTCCTTTCCACTATTTCCATGATCTAAAGGATAATATATTTTTAAAAAGTATGGCTTCAAAATATCTGACAATTTTTATTGCTTCTTCTTAGACATCAACGACTGTGTTCCCGACCCATGTCAAAATGGCGCCAGATGTGTCGATATGGTTAATGGATATACTTGTCAATGTCAGGCTGGCTGGGAAGGACAAAAATGTGGCAGCAGTAAGTATTAATGGTGGAATGGAAGAAAGAATGAAATGAGCAAGGAACTAGGAATTGGAGGGATGGAGGAGGGAAGAAAGCAAGAAAGAAATGGAAGAAAGAGACAGATAGGGAGAGAAGGAGGAAGGGCTAAAAGAGCGAAGAAGATACGAAAGGAAAAGAACGGGAAGAAAGAAGAAGTTTAAAAAACAAGGAAGGAAAAATTAAGGAAGGGAAAAATGAGGTAAGGAAGAGGGAAAGAAGGAAGAAGGAAGGAAGAAAGAAAGAGGGAAGGATGGAAGAAAAGAAGGAGGGAGGAATAAAGGAGGGAGGGAAGGAATGAACAGAGGAAAGAGTGAGCAAGCGAGAAAATGTCAATCGAAATTATAGAAGTTCAGCTGCTTTTTCGTTTTTAATAAAGACATCAACGACTGCAAACACAATACGTGCAAGAACAGCGCAAGTTGTACCGATTTAGTCAACGGATACAAATGTACCTGTAAACCAGGTTTTGAAGGAGCAAACTGCGACCAAAGTAAGTAACCTACAAAAGTCAACTTCTGTTTGGCCAGCGATAATTTGCACTATGCGGTATTGCGGTCAACTTCAGGTAAGTACTTGGTGTGTGCAGCACCAATTGTATGCAGCATCATGTATCAAATAGATTGTATATATCAATGGTGTATCATCTATTGATACACTTAGTGTTGTATACATCAAGTACCTACCCAACTTCATGTTATACGCTCGTCGGGGAGAAGGTAATAAATTTAATTTAAAGATCATTTATCTCCAGACATCACAATCCCAATAAAAAGATTTTCATAAATAAGCAGTAATGACAGAAGTATGCCAACCAGAAAACTCAAACCTGGATAAAAATTCCGAGTTTGTGTTAGATCCGGGTTTAAAATTAGTGGGATTTGAATCATCTGTCGCTCTCAGGTCCACTTCTACTAGTCGAATGGCTAAGCTACTGAATGCCTAAGCTATTCTTAATCAAACCAGCAGTTACAAAATTAATGTATTTGACTTCCGAACATTCCCTATACTTGACTGCAACTAGAACTAAGCATATGTGACTGATAAACTGTGTTTTGGGGTTTCAGACACCGATGACTGCAAACCCAACAACTGCCGCAATGGCGCTACATGTGAGGACAAAATCAACGATTACTCATGCAAATGTCAAGTTGGGTGGACTGGAAAAAACTGCGAAACAAGTAAGCATTGCTCTCGCGAAAATAACAGTAAATTGTTGTAAAACAAGAGCGGTGAAAACAAGTTACTGAAAGTATATTAATAGCTTTTAGGGTGTTTTATAACTAATTTATCTTCATACTTTGACACCCATGAAGCTAATCATATAACAAATCGTGAGTTAAGGAATTGTTTGATATGAGATTAATCGCTTGTAAGGTTGCCATAGCAATAGCAAAGTCATTTTTTTCATAAAATCAAAAAACCGCACGTTTTCAACGGTCATTTTTTTGATTTCCATGCACTGTGAAAGATTTATAATCGACTTTTTATTCGACAAGAAACTGAGAATTCTACAATAAAAGCCCAAAATATTGCAAACAAAATTTCGTGATGACGAGCGAGATAAAAATATTTTTGCGGATGCACTAATAAATTTCTGTATAAACAATTTTACTCATATTAAGTAAATTGCTGTAGAGTGCAAACGCTAAAAGCGTGCAACACTTTGCATTATTTAGTACTAAATAACACTAGTTAAACAATAGAAAACAATAGAACTGGCAGGCTTTTAGTGTTTGGACTCTAGTATGATATTGTAAAATATTGCAAAAAAGAAACAAGAGGATTTTGCCGTGTTTTTCTTTATCGCTGCGCGGCGTGATCTCATAAGAATAAGCATTCTCCAAGTTCCAGTGTTGTGCATGCTGGTGGTCTTGGCGAGTTTACTTGCTCAAAATTATGTCTGTATTGAGCCACCTTAAATTGATCTGTAAAATTAGAATTTGTCTCCCCGATTTATTTTTTTCCAGATATCAACGACTGTACTCCAAATCCTTGTCTTCACGATGGTTCTTGTACTGATCTCGTTAATGCATTCAAGTGTAATTGCAAGGCTGGTTACACAGGCAAAAACTGTGAAACGAGTGAGTACGAAATACAAACATTATTTAAATAAACAGTTAATGAATAGTATAGTGAATATAGAATAATATAGTAATTGTAAGCATATACAGTGGTTTTCGTTTAACTGGGAAAAAAAACTGTTACGGAACTGCGGGAAAACTGTTTCAGAGTTAAAAATTGGTATATTTTAGTCAAAAAAAGGCATATAAATGGGAATTTGAACCCCAGGGCGGAAGCATTTATTATGCCCCCGGCCCCATCATTTTCTCTCTCCCAACCCCAACGCCCAGTCGATACAACTACTTGTTCGTTCATTCCATTACATTTGTTTCAGATATCAATGACTGCACTCCTTTGACTTGTTACAATGGAGGCAAATGTACTGACAGAGTCAATAACTTCCACTGTACTTGTGAAGCTGGGTGGACTGGAAAACGATGCGAAATCAGTAAGCATATCGAGGCATTTCTCCCATTTCTCAAAACTTTGACTTGAATATAAACTCCAAATTTCACTTCCATACGTTAGAATTGGCGATATAAAAGAATCAGATGATTTATTTGCTAGACTTGGTTTAAGTTTTTTGAAGTCTGTTTTTCACTGAGACAGATAATGAATCTCATTATCTTCTTTATGTGATGGTCAAGATACTGACCACAATTATGGCTCTCAACCAGAAAATATTCCACTGAAAACTTGTCATTCAGTTGATGAAAATTCCAATGAGATTTAGAATGACTTCAGGTGAAACAAGTGTAACAACAAAGCTTTTGAGCACAAATTCAAATTTCAGTGACCTTGTTTTTATGCACTGAAAATGTTGCTCGACTGCTCTTCTAGGTGACCACCTTGTATTATCGCTTATAATTATATGAGGTGGTTGCTTACAAGAGGTAATAATTACAGTATTGGACTGTCTTAGATACAGTCAAACATCTTGTAGATGACCACCCTTGTTATTAGGCATGGTTGTCACTTATGTGAGGTGGTCGCCTACAAGAGATAATAATTACAGTATTGGACTTAGATACAATCAAACATCTTGTAGATGACCACCCTTGTTATTAGGCATGGTGGTCACTTATGTGAGGTGGTTGCTTACAAGAGGTAATAATTACAGTATTGGACTTAGATACAGTCAAACCTCTTGTAGATGACCACCCTTGTTATTAGACATGGTGGTCACTTATGTGAGGTGGTCACTTACAAGAGGTAATAATTACAGTATTGGACTTCGATACAGGCAAACCTCTTGTAAATTGACCAACCTATATTAGGTCTCCCTTTGCATAGAGTTTTCTTGTACCTTCAGTAATTTTTGTGATGTTATTTTAGATATCAACGACTGTAAGACCAACCCATGTGTCCACGGCTCTTGCACAGACTTGGTGAACGATTACAAGTGCAACTGTCATGCAGGGTGGACCGGAAAGAATTGCGATAGAAGTAAGAATACTTATTGATCTAGCATTTTTACGTAACAGCGTAACGATACAAACGTTTAATGTTACAATGCGTTATGCTACATGTGGTACGTGGCACACTGCACTGCATTCTGCGTTACACATAGCACTACGTTATGTGTAACAAAAACGAGATACGTTAATCATAATGCGATGTGCCAGCCTAAAACGTGGTGGCACACGAAATACGTAACATTGCACGTAGCATCATAGCACGCAGTATTGCACGTAATACGATACAACACGTAGCACCACATGTACATGTAGTACGTAATCTAAACGTAATGCGTAACATGACAGCCTTACATTTCATATTAAAAACGCATAGTACTACACGTTATATTTAACGTAACACATAGTTTTATATATACGTGACCGTAACATATGAGGTAGCGTTATACGTAATACGTAACAAAACACGCCAATATTACTTTGTTTCTAGACATCGACGATTGTGCACGTAAGCCCTGTAGGAATGGAGCGACTTGTTACGATCGAGTCAACGGCTACACATGCTCATGCGCACTAGGATGGGAAGGAACAATCTGTGACATCAGTAAGTTTGTGACGTCATTAATGACGTCAGTGATATAGTACTTGATTGAAGATTTAAGACTTGAAACTTTCTTTTCTTATACTTAAGATTTTCATGAAAAATATGGTTTCTGTTCCCAGCTTCGTCCAAAGTCTCCCGATCCCGTTACTTCTGTTATATTATTTTGCACAAAAGGGCTACTTTCTTTGGCTTTTCAAGTAGCAAAATCTTCGTATTAGTCTTTCATTTCGATATATAAATTAATTGTTAGCTTTGCCTAAAATATAGTCTTCCCCGACATTACATTCTTTTGTGACAACAGGTATTCCCCCCCCCCCCCCCCCACTTTTCAACTTTCAACTAATTTTCGTATTGTTGGGTTACAAATGACGTCACGACAGCTATCTTGAATGAACTGAACTGAAAACAATAGATTTCTAATAAACATCTGTCCTTTTCTTCCTCTCCTTTTTTTAAAACAACATGGCCACTCGCGCATTTCTTTGTGTTTTGATCCCTTTTCTTTTGAATGAAAGAAAACTCAGCAAGTGCTATTCCTTATGGTTAATGATTATTAGATTCTGATGACTGCAAGTCTGCCCCCTGTAAGAATGGTGCCACATGTAACGATGGAATCAACTCATATACATGTCGTTGTGCTGCTGGATATACAGGAAAGAATTGCGACAAAGGTACAACTAATTTACATGTAATTTGTTAGTGTGTTTGCTTTTGTTTCGTTTTTTAATAAATTAATAGTTAATAAATTTCACCTTGACCTTGACCTTAATCTTGGAGTTGTTTCTTGTTTTGTTTTGTTTTGTTTTGTTTTGTTTTGTTTTGTTTTGTTTTGTTTTGTTTTGTTTTGTTTTGTTTTGTTTTGTTTTGTTTTGTTTTGTTTTGTTTTGTTTTGTTTTGTTTTGTTTTGTTTTGTTTTGTTTTGTTTTGTTTTGTTTTGTTTTGTTTTGTTTTGTTTTGTTTTGTTTTGTTTTGTTTTGTTTTGTTTTGTTTTGTTTTGTTTTGTTTTGTTTTGTTTTGTTTTGTTTTGTTTTGTTTTGTTTTGTTTTGTTTTGTTTTGTTTTGTTTTGTTTTGTTTTGTTTTGTTTTGTTTTGTTTTGTTTTGTTTTGTTTTGTTTTGTTTTGTTTTGTTTTGTTTTGTTTTGTTTTGTTTTGTTTTGTTTTGTTTTGTTTTGTTTTGTTTTGTTTTGTTTTGTTTTGTTTTGTTTTGTTTTGTTTTGTTTTGTTTTGTTTTAAAAAGGAGTGCAGTTGGTAGTGTGTCTGAGAGAAGCAGACCCACATCAGCCGTATGGTTGACAATTTAGCCTGCTTGAACTTACAACAGATGTATTACAAAAATAACCCACAGGAAGTTGGCGTTAACGTTCATTCAACATACAACCATACGAAATCTTGTCCCGGGATGAAATCATCACAGCTGTAGTCTTCATGTTAAGACACTCTTTGTCAAATTTAAATGTTGTGCCTTATTTCTTTAGACATCAATGATTGTGACCCCAACCCTTGTATGAATGGTGGTTCGTGTAATGACAAGGTCAATGGCTACAGCTGTAACTGTGTACCAGGATATATTGGGGAAAGATGCCAGACAAGTACGTTGTATTATTGAAACATATTGTAAATTAAGAAGAGCAAACCCAGGAAGTTGATACACCGCGCCCACGCCCTAACTAACAGATAAGACGTCTTGCCACGCATTTGTGCTATTTTTAGAACGCTTTCAAGCAGTCTCCTTTCCCAGAATTCATAACGATTCAGCGTACGCAAGCAAGGTCCGGTAGATACACTGAAAAACTATGGGCAGAAAATGATTGTTAGTAATATTTTCAAATTTCAGTAAAAGGGCATAAGAATGGCCGATGAAATTCGTGAAATGATATAATCATGGGTTTTAAGGGACGTAAGATAACGAAAATATCATTTATTGCATGTGTGACTACCGTGGCGACGTCGCGACGCCACGTTCAGGACGCCATTTTGCTTGTTTTCACGCCCTCTTCTTGACGCTGGCGACATCAACGGTCAAGCATAATTCGTCAGCGTGCGCGCACGGAGTGGTCTTTGCGCCATGTTGGAGCAAAAGTCGCATAGTGTCCGGACCAATCAACCTTAATATTATTAGTATAATTATCTTATAAAATACAGTAAAACCCCGCATATAAGAACCAGTGGATTAAGAACTACTAGGCTAAAATTTGCTTTTTAAGCACCCATTAAACAAGAACCAGACATACATTATATAGCTGATTCAATTAACGTTGACGCTGAAAAAATGCCTAAAGCCTAAAGCTTTGAGAGCGGAATTCATGAAAAATTTTATCACCGTGACATCATTACAATAAAAAACTCCCTGTATGCTTGCAAATTCTACACTTGGACACATATTCCTTGATTTCTTAGATAACCGTACAGCGAAAGTTTGTTAGTAACAAAAGATATTTGAAAGGCTTTAGCCTTTAGGCTTTTCAGCGACAACGTTAATTGAAATAGCTATATATAAAACCACTTTAGCCTAACCTCGAAAAACAGTGGTTCTTATATGCGTTTTTTTTCTGTATTCTATGATATTTCAGATTTTGATGAGTGCAGAAGTGATCCATGCAAAAATGGAGCAACATGTGTAGATGGAATTAACAGCTACAAGTGTAACTGCAAACCAGGTTACACAGGGATCAACTGTGACCAAGGTAATTGAATTAGCAGTAGTCAAAATAATTGATAATTTCAGTTTCAGATAGTTCTGACGTCTATGCTTTTGTCGATAAATAAGCATACTCTTTGCTTCCCCAAAAATAAAGAATCGATCCAACACACGAGGTTTTAGTTTGTATTTTTAGACAAAAACATCAAACTTTACAAGTACAAATACGCCGTGTTTTTCGGCTCACTTTGACGGCCAGCTTCATTTACGGCAGCTCGCACGACCGGAACAACGTCAAGATAAACACGATAAAATCTCCTGTACTCTGGCTTGCATTCCCGTCTAAATTGGTTTTGTTTTAGCAGAAATTATCCACAATTTACGTCTCATTGTTTTTTTCAACAGATATAAATGAATGTGCCCCACGACCCTGCAAGAACAGTGGTACATGTACAAACCAAATCAACTCGTACAAATGTACATGTAAACCAGGATATGAAGGAGACAACTGCCAGATTGGTAAAATATTAACAAAATCAATTATATCACATATGCAACTCAACTCAGGTGGGATTTCCTCATAGTCGTACCGTGCATTCGCCCAAAATTAAGATAGCGTAATTGAGTGGAGTGAAATTTAGGAAAAAATCACATCATTTTTACCCAATCAGATTGCAGGATTTGCTATCGATTTCAAGATGGATAAATAAGCCGAATATAGGCCCGGCCAATAAGGGCCGAATAAGTGTAAAATTGCTTTTCACCTGGTAGAATGTAAGATTCATTTAGGCGCGCGCAGAATCATGGGGACTTTGTCATCATCGTATTTCAAGATGGCGACCTGGTGATGAACGTGTGGTTCAGAAAGCAAAGACAAAAAATACAAAAACTAAAAACAACAAAATCATGAATTTAGTCACCATCGGAGAACTCCGCCGCCTTTGTATGGCTGTCTGAAAATTGTGTTAGATTAACAGTAGCCCAAGGTCTGTCGAGAGAATTTTAGTTTTAGCGTTTTCGAGTATCAAATGGACGCAAGGTACAAGGACCCATCGCTCTACTCCTAGTCAAGACTTTTGTCTGACGAAGCGCATAATTACGCAAAGGGTAGTAAGAATATTGTATATACTGCCTCTAATTTCAAACTATTAAACTTTGTCTAGATATCAACGAGTGTAAATCCAACCCTTGTCAACATGGTGGTACCTGCGAGGATCAGGTCAATGGATACAAATGCAAATGCGTGGCAGGGTGGATCGGTAATGACTGTGAGAAAAGTGAGTAATCATTATCCACTTGAGCCTCTCTTAAGCGGCAATTCGCAAATTATGTCTAAAGCACTTAACGGATGTGAACATAAAAGTTACGTAAATTGGTTACGTATTTTAAATTACGTACTTGGTTATGTACGTAGTAATAAGATATATTTTCTTTTATTCGAAAAAAGTCACGGCTTTGCGCGTGCGGGCCAGATAAACCCGTCCGGCCCTGCTGGGTTCCGCGCGCAATTTATTTGTCTTACAGAGTACTTGTAGCACTTTAGCACAAAACAGAAATCAGGTCACATGATGAAATGCTTATTGACTGAGTAAGGTCGAGCCGGACGGGAAAATATTTGGCTCTTGATCATGTATACGCGTGAAACATGACATCGAGCCAAATATTTTCTAGCCGGCCCTCCAACTCAGTCAATAAGCACATATTATTCTCTATTCCAGACAAAGATGACTGTAATCCAAATCCGTGCAAGAACAGTATTTCATGTTCCGACTTGGTCAATGACTACAAATGCACATGCGCAGCAGGATACACTGGAAAGAACTGCGAAAAAAGTAGGTTTCAGTTTTCGTTTTGCATTCTTTTTCCTTCTCCTTTTTCTAAAAATAGTATTTCTGTTTTAGACATCGAAGAATGCAAGTCCAATCCTTGTTTGAATGGAGCAACATGCGTTGATGGCGTCAATGACTTCACTTGCAATTGTGTATTAGGATTCAAAGGAAAGAGATGTCAAACAAGTAAGTCATAATCAAACATGTCGGCCCCATAAATTAAAACTCATATACCCCTGTAAGAAAAATAAATAAATAAAGGAAAAAAAGAAAGAAAGAAAGAGAAAGAAGACAATGCTGTATTCATCATGTGACTTTGTACAATTCTGATTGGACAAGGTTGTAATATAGCTTATCAAACATTCTATAACCTGCGTGGCCAACCCTAGGGGATGGGGAGGAAATGGGAAGGGTAGGGAGATTGGGGGAGAGGGAAAAGGAGGGAGCCGGGAAGAGCTTGCAGGCCCTTGTTTCCTTTTTCCATCCCCTTCCCCACCCCTCTCCCCAAGGGATAACCACGCTAGTCTCCTTGGTAGCCGTTATTAGTCTACAGCCACGCAGGCTAACCATTTTATAATTTATCCATTACAGATATGCTCACGGCAGTTCAACTTGGCACTTATCATACAACCTTATTTTCTTTCAGACATCGACGACTGTTCTCCAAATCCTTGCAAGAATGGTGGTACATGCTGTTGTGATGGGGTTAACTATTACAAGTGTAGATGTCCACCTGGATACACAGGCAAAAACTGCGAGAAAGGTAGGTCTGATATGACTATTCCGTGCGACATTCAATTCCACAGGAAGCCCGTCCTCAATTTTTTTTCGTGATGAAATATTTTTCACCTGCAAAATATAATAAGTACAAACTTTCTTTATACGGAAGTATAAAGTTCGTGTGAAAACAACACATTTTATGAGGTATTTCTTGATAAAATCGGTTTGCCCCCTAGGCATCCCACAATTTTTGCTTAAAATTGATATATTCAAGATGGCGGCGGTATCGGTAAAAAGGTCTACTGTATTTAGTTGTTACTGCTCGTTTGATGTGCCATTGGTGCCGGATGGATAGAGTAAAAGCTATATATCACCTGACCTGTCCTCTTACAAAAATCTCATCAAGGCGAGACAAAGTTTGATGCTACATGATCTTGAAGTTTAATAAGTGACAAGACCCAAATCCCTCATGATTTTAATTGTTCGCGCTTATCTATTGTCAGACATCAATGAGTGTGCATCTGATCCTTGCAAGAATGGTGCAACGTGCCACGATAGAATCAATGGCTACCTTTGCACATGCGTAGCAGGATACAATGGTCCAAACTGTGCGATAAGTAAGAAAACGTTTTTCTTTGAACTATCAAGTAGCTTCCTCACTTGACAGACAAACTGCTTGTTGGCTGGCTGACGGACAGACGACTGCTTGTCCGACTGACGAAAGGACGGACCGACGGACGGACGGACGGACTGAGCGACTGGAGGACCGACGGCGGACCGTCCGATTGATGATTCATTCACCGACCGACTGACTGACGGAGATATTCACTGACTGATCGACCGACTAACAGACTGACTGATCGATGGACCGTTTGAATGACAGACCATATGACGTATGGCTACCGACCAACCGACCGACCGACCGACCGACCGACCGTCCCAATTACCTGTTTATAATGATAAATAATGAACAATATTCTTTTTCCTAGACATCAATGACTGTACCGCTGGCATTTGTCAGCATGGTGGTACATGCCGAGACTTGGTCAACGACTACAAGTGTAGTTGTCAACCCGGCTGGTTTGGAAGGAACTGTGAAACCAGTAAGTTCTTCAGTCCCTAACCCCTAGTCCATATATCAAATTAGTTGTATTTCTTGATCCTTAATCGATAATTGACAGTTGCTCTTCTTTGTCTTCATTCTCAACGCACCTAGCTAGCTTTGCGCTAATTAGAATGCCTTCTCCAAACGACCATATAAGTCTGGTGTTTGAAAAGACACTAAAGGATGGCTCTCTACTTTCACACTAACCATTATGCTTTTTTTGAAGGGGGAGGTTAGCTATTGTAATTGTTGTTGCAATTGTTGCAAACAAAGTTTGTTTGATTTGAATTATCATAGTGACCGCCCCAACCCCTCCCCCTATTCTTTAGCGCGCTGAGAGAGACAGACAAAGATATCAGTCACATTTTGTTCATTGCGTGGCGACGTCGCGACGCCACCTTTACGACGCCATTTCACTTGTTCTTGTTTCTTCTTCAATTCATTACGTCGCGACGTCAATGGTTACTAGTTAAACGTCAGCTCGTACCGCCCCCTCTTTTTGCTTCGCGTAATGTTTGCGAAATCTACCTTTCCTTCTTCATTTATGCGTGACTTAATTTATGCGCGACCTCTAATTGATTTGTTACTTCTACTTGACTTTTAAATGATGCGTGACTTCGTTTGCGCGACTTCTAAATTATGCGTGACTACTAATTTCTGCGCGACTTCTTACATATCATGCGATTAATGTTAAAATTTCATATCTTCAGATGCCAATGAATGCGCATCAAACCCTTGTAAAAACAGCGCCACGTGTTTTGATGAGATCAATGGCTACAAATGTCAGTGTGCTCCTGGATGGCAAGGAACTCACTGTGAGACAGGTAATTTTAATTAAAAGAGTTTGTTTCGATGTCACGCATGGTACTTGATGTCACGCATGGTACTTGATGAGGCTCTTTTATGTATTTTAAGTTTTTAAGTCTCTTAGAGATTTATTCAACGTAACTTTCGACCGGCCTTTGAGTTTATCATTGGAGTTACAGCCAACAAACATCTGTTTGACTTAAAATCTTATTTGTTACTCTCCTGCAGACATAAACGAATGTGCGTCCAACCCATGTAAAAACGGTGGAACGTGTGCAAACCTGCAGAACGACTATCGCTGTTCGTGTAAACCAGGATACACTGGAAAGGACTGCAGAAAAAGTAAGATTTCACTTATTTGGCATACTAAGTTTTCTCTAGTTGTGAGGACCATTAGATTCATCTGGAAGATTGCAATTTTTGCCACTTGATGGGCGTTGTACACTCGCGTGTAGGTCCTTGCAGTCTTTAATATGGTACAGCTTATAAGATGATGATGGTGGTGATGATGATGATGATGTTCTGTTGGTCATGATGATGATGATGTTAACAACAAAGACAACTTTCTGTTGTAATGATTTATAATTCTTTGTCCCGGCCAATGATCAGGTGGTGGGCCTGGTACCTTCCCCAGTATGAAAACATGTTGCTGCATGTCTAAGGATGCTTAAACCTGAGCATTTCAAACGTTAGTAAATATGCATCAAGTTTATTCAGAAGCTCATAAGGGGGTTTTCCTTGTGAGTTTCTGGTTTGGCACCGTCACGTCTTGGAACTCGATATGATCATGAACCAACAGTTTAGTCAGAAACTTACTCCTGACCACAGCTGACGACAAGTTTTCAAATAATAATAATTGTTATTATTCATTCAGATATTGACGAGTGCGCATCCAAACCTTGCCAAAATGGAGGAACCTGTTACGACGAAATCAATGCATACCGATGCGCATGCGCACCAGGATATATTGGAGCCAACTGCCAGACAGGTAACTGGAAAAACAGGTTTTGATCATTTTAACAGGTTTTAAAAAACAGGTTTAGCAGGTTTTTACACAATAAACAGGGTTTTTTTTTTACATTTTTAGTAATAAATTCCGAGTCTACGGCCGCTATCTAATTCGTGCAATTTTATTATTGTTGTTATTTTTGCTTCCAGTTTGACAATAAAAATATTGATGAAGTATAATTGCGTTTCTCCTGTAAGGTTTTCGATCCTATTTTAATTTTTGACAGATAAGAACGAGTGTGACCCGAATCCATGTCTTAATGGTGCGACCTGCAGCGATAAAGTCAATGACTTTCATTGTACTTGTGTTCCTGGCTTCAAAGGAAAGACATGTTCATCAGGTAAGCCAGTAGTCCGGTTCCTTGTTAAGCGTTCGCACATTTGTGCCGAGAACCAACAAATTAACAAATGTCACTTCTGAGATAGTGGAACCCCGTGGCGGTATTGCCTTTCTTCGAAGAGAGCGCATTAGTGTTCATTGCAATGCAGTTATATTTAATGTGTACGATCCCATTGCAAAAACGTACGCTGCTAGACGTCGAGGGACGTAACGTTCTCAATACACTTAATTTTGCGTCATCTGTACATCTATTAGTGTAGCGACGCACGAAAAAAATGTTTGTTTTATATATTTGCAAATACGTGTACTTCAATCAGAGCTCAGAGTGCGCGTAAGATTTTGCCGTCATCTGTGCTTGTTTACTTGTCATACACGGTTGTCAACCGATGAGATAGAGGGAGCGTAAAACACAAATCATTATATAAATTATTTTATAAAATATTTGAGATATAACGCGCGCGCTGATTGGCTGGCTTCCATGTTTATATCAGAGGACAGAGACATGGCTCGCTCAAAAAACGTCGAAAATATTTTATAAAAGCAATATAAAACGATCGCTTATGTCTCTGTACTGTGATAGAAACACTCTGGAAGATGTAGAGCACTCGGAAAGCAAGAGAAACACTCGGCTACGCCTCGTGTTCCTAAGCTTGCTTTTCTCTTGCTCTACATCTTCCATCGTGTTTATATCACAGTACAGAGACATGCGCGCGCGTTTTATATTCCTTAAACAATATTACAATGGACTTATTCCTTATGTTGTCATTTATTTATTTTCCTAGACCACGATGACTGCGAGTCAACTCCATGCAAGAACGGTGGTCTTTGTATGGATAGGGTTAACGGTTTCAGCTGTAAATGTCAAGCGGGCTGGAAAGGAAAGACTTGTGAAGAGAGTAAGTTCTGCTTCAAGCGCACTTCTTCAAATTTATCAATTGTAACCTATGAAATAGAAAACTTGCCTTTCATTTCCAGATATCGATGAATGTGCTCCCAAACCATGTCAAAATGGAGCAACATGTAATGATGGAATTAATAGCTACACGTGCAGTTGTGCTCCTGGTTATACTGACAAAAACTGCCAAACAGGTAAGACAATAGGATTTCACAATAGTCCACTTTCGAATTACTAGAGACCGCTGAGCTTCATGACAAATTAAAAGGCGCATTTTTGCAGGGTTAGCCTCCTTTTCAAGAAAGACCCATGGGAATGAAATTGATTTCTTTATTGTTCTTACTCAAAATGTATTGTTTTTCTCGCTGGTATTTTCGAATAATTTACCTTGACTCGAGGCTAACCCTGCGCCAATGCGTCTGTTGTCTGATTTTACAGCGGTATGAACAAACTCGAAAAAGGTCTATTTCGGTGTGACGTCACGGCAGCCATCTTGGATGAACTTCTAAAGATTTCTCATTAGCGTCTATTGTTTGTTTATCCACATGACTACGTTTTACTAATGACTACCGCCACGTCTTTATATTTTCATTCTCAAGGAAAGCCCAGGAATAGTCTGGCTAGTCTGCCATCTTGAATTGACATTGTGTGACTTAGACTAGGCGCATTTTCGAAAAATCGGACACCTGGAGGTATTTTGGGGTAGAAGCTGGTAACATAACTATTCTAAACTGATTTTTCATTCTGAATGCGAATATGACAGTTACCAAGACGTATTCTGCAATCTCATACGTGTAAATGACGTATTTTGTGAATTGCTACAGTCATTTCACACTAACGGCTTTTTCATGTAATTCCAAAAGTTCCCAAACTTAAAAACAATGACCATAGCTGGAAAGAGCATATCAAAATCAGTAAAACTGCAAAGTTTGAAGGATATAAGTTGATGTGAAAATATGTGTTGTATGAAAACACTTGTTGTTATGCCAGAGATACCAAACAATAAAATAATAAATAATAACCGTTTGGGTTACTCTGTGACGTCACGTTTAGAAACGAGAGACGGGAAAGCCTAGGGACTAGGCTGCGGCTGCGTCACGTTTAGAAACGAGAGACGGGAAAACCTGGGGACTAGGTTGCGGCTGCGTTAGAGACTAGTGGCTTGTCAGTGAAACGTCGCAATACTTACAATTGTACGTTCACAAATTAACTCAATGTCTAATTAAATGACTACTTTTCGCGATCGTGAAGGAGGAGTCCATTGAATTCTTCATATTTGATCACCTCTACAGGTGATTGTTCTCGTGTCAAATCTTTAAATTTTGTCTTTCAGACATAGACGAATGCTCACCGAACCCTTGCAAGAACAGCGGTACATGTACTGATAAAGTGAATGGATATACATGTTCGTGTAAAGCAGGCTACAAGGGAGTAAACTGTGAAACAGGTAAGACAAATGTCACATTAGCCAAGTTGTTATGGCCTAGTGATGTTTGTTTGAGACTGAATGCACTTCTCTCCCTGTTGTCGTTTAAACGTGGAATGCCCGCTTTTCAAGCTAATTGGCTAGGATGTCGGAGTCCTAGCCGAGAGGTCGCCAGTCCAAGTCTTATGGACACTGGATGAGTGACTCATCCATACGGACAGCGCCATCGCTGTGTGCATCACTGTCTTAGTGTCGCTGAGCAAAACACATGGAGGGTCTCAATGGGGTGGTGGCTTTTACCGTAAATGGGCTTTTTGCGGTAACAGTTAATTTAAGTATAAATATTTCACAATCAAACAATTAATTTCTGTGCGTTATGGTTAAGTTAACAGAGGACTTAATCATTAATTTTCATTGTTTTAAGTTTTAAGAATATTTTTCATTGTTTAATAACACATCAAAGCTAGCCTTACGACTCTTCTACCTTACGGCATAAGACCACCATGCCAGCTCTATTTTTCGGTACCATTTCACGAAACAAGACTCATAAGAACCTTGACAATTGTTCTTGGTACTTTCAAAATGAGACATCGTTACAAGAAAACAATTTTGCAGCTAACAATTTTTACGGCTAATGAACAAAACTTTTGGCCTTGATACAGCTTAGCCTCCTCCGCAGGCAACACTGTTTGCTCAGTGTTGGGTGTTGGGCTTCCTGTTTAGGTGAAATGCAAGCGCGCGGTTAAAATAACCGCTACAAAGGAAGCCCAAGGAGGAATAATAAGGAGTTGCCTGCGGAGGAGGCTAGATACAGCTAAAAGTTAACCCCCACTGAGACCCTCTATTTAAATTTGCTTCACTCTATTCAGCTTGATTAATGAGAAAAACAATAATTAAGTTGAACATCCTTAAGAAGTGGTATGATTGCAGAAGCTCGCAAGTTAACGAAAAGCGCATCCCTTTCCAATATCTATACCTATTTGGAGTCAGTTCCTTCTACACAACACCTAAGAAAATTCAACGCCTAAGAAAGGAAGCTCAGGCTTCTCAAGTACTGAGTTTGGTTTCCCTGTGGTATTATACTCATAATTAAGTACCTGATTGTTTCCATAGATATAAATGAATGCGAAAATAGCCCCTGTAAGAATGGAGGCTCTTGTGACGACAGAGTCAACGATTACCATTGCTCGTGTGTGGCTGGGTACATAGGAAAGAACTGCGAGACAGGTAATCATTTTAACTAGTTTCTAGTCCATAATTTTATTGTTTGGATAGAACCAGTCTCTCTTTAATTTATGATACTAGTCTCTTACGTTTACGTAACGTTGCGTTACGTCTCTTACGTAACGTGACATAACGTTCCGTTACGTCTCTTACGTATTTATTGCTCTTCAGACCGCAACGAGTGTGAACCCAACAACTGTAAAAATGGAGCCACCTGCGAAGACCGAGTTAATGACTACCAATGCAAATGTGTTCCTGGTTACACTGGCAGGAATTGTGAAACAAGTAAATATCTTTGACAATGTCTAAAACCGTCTAATGAAGGGAGGAGGAAAAAGTAGTGGGAACAACCTCCCTCTGGTGGCAAACGACGAGCATAGAAGCTGGACAGTTTAGAGGTCCGATAGCTTACTAGCTCCGCTAAGAATTAATCCTGTTAACGTTATAATATTTACTCGAGTGTTTCTCAATGCGCGATTTACTTTAATCCCTATGATTGTTAAACTTTTGGGCAAGTTGATATTATTTGGGTAGATCAACGGAGACGATAGGTGACCAGGTCTTTCACGACACTGTCGCCTGCATTTCTCAGCCAAATATGACCACATAATTTTATTGAAATTGATTCTTATAATAATTTATTGTAATTATGATTTAAATGAAGTCAAATCTGTCAATTGTTGCGTCGTGTAGATTACAATGACTGTGCTAAAAACCCTTGTTTACATGGTGGTACGTGTCACGATAGAGTCAACGATTTCCACTGTCAGTGTGCTCCAGGATGGGATGGAAAGATTTGCCATAACAGTAAGAAGATATCCATATCTATTAGAGTGCTTACAATATATCTGTGCAAAATTAGTTGTAAGAGAAATTACACTAATTTGCACTAATTATTAATAAACAATAGAAAACAAAGGATTTCGCGCAATTTAGTACAATTTAGCTCGCTAACTTTTTTACGGAATTATTGTAAGCACTCTAATTCACTTATACAAATTTGTTCATTACATTAGTGATATTTCAGTCATTGGCCCTTTGTCGTGAGTTAATGAACGAACGAAAGAAGGAATGGACGAGTTTAGTAGCCGAGTCAATAGAATACATGCATGAATGATTCGCTTGTTCATCAGGTTCTGATTTTCTAATCGCTTGTGTACTTTTTAAGATGTCGACGACTGCAGACCTAATCCATGCGAAAACGCTGGTATCTGTAGTGATCTTGTGAATGACTTCACGTGTAAATGTGCTCCAGGATGGGAAGGAAAGAAATGTAATATAAGTAAGTAATCAAACAAACCAGGTCACGTGATAAATTTAATATCATATGAACGCTTAATAAACAATATGATACCACGTGATCTGAACACGTCATAATTAATGATATCACGGGATTTCATATGTCACGTGATCTGAGATCACGTGATGAATAATATATTACGGGATTTTAAATATCACGTGTTCTGAAATCACATGATGAACATATATCACATGACAGGCAATATTATACACGTCATGAACAATATAACACGTGATCTGAGATCACGTGATAAATATCATATCACATGGTTTCGTACATCACGTGTTTTGAATCACGTGATGAACTATTAAATGTGATGTCATTTTTCAGATATCGACGATTGTGCAAAGAATCCATGTCAACATGGTGGAACATGTAGAGATAAAGTCCACGACTATCAATGCATCTGTCCAGTAGGATACACAGGAAAGAACTGCGAAGTTGGTAAGCATGTCAGGGAAGTAGGGTTATCGATCGGTCAGAGCGCCTGTCTGTTACTTCTACTGTCCAGACAAGTTCGATTCCTAAAGTATTTCCGTTTCTATGATTTCACTTTAATTCATTTTCCTTTAGACAAAGATGACTGTTCACCCAACCCATGTCGATTTGGCGGCACATGCGTGGACAAAGTCAACGGCTTTCAGTGCTTATGCGCTCCAGGCTATGCTGGAAAGCGATGTGATGTGGGTAAGGATATAAACAAAATTTATTCTAAATAAATTTGATAGATTTTTTGTGTACTTTCTGGACAAACGTAAATGAAGGCCAATTATAGCAACGAAAATACAGTTTGTCTTATTAAGTCGCGGCTTGAATAGGGTGTAAACTATCAATATAGAAGATACTTTTACATTTACACTACGTACAAAGGACAATACGTACACAGGTCAATACGTACACAGGTCAATACGTACAAAGAACAATACGTACACAGGTCAATACGTACAAAGGACAATACGTACACAGGTCAATACGTACACAGGTCAATACGTACACAGGTCAATACGTACAAAGGACAATACGTACACAAGTCAATACGTACACAGGTCAATACGTACAAAGGACAATACGTACACAGGTCAATACGTACAAAGGACAATACGTACACAGGTCAATACGTACACAGGTCAATACGTACAAAGGACAATACGTACACAGGTCAATACGTACAAAGGACAATACGTACACAAGTCAATACGTACACAGGTCAATACGTACACAAGTCAATACGTACACAGGTCAATACGTACAAAGGACAATACGTACACAGGTCAATACGTACACAGGTCAATACGTACAAAGGACAATACGTACACAGGTCAATACGTACAAAGGACAATACGTACACAAGTCAATACGTACACAGGTCAATACGTACACAAGTCAATACGTACACAGGACAATACGTACACAAGTCAATACGTACACAGGTCAATACGTACAAAGGACAATACGTACACAGGTCAATACGTACAAAGGACAATACGTACACAAGTCAATACGTACACAGAGCAATAGGGCATTTGTACTAACAGGTCACGTGACCCTATCTTCCCTAAATCAAGCCGCACCATCAAAATGGACTCCAAGAAATGAAAGAGCACCTCGATATTAGTAAAGCTCCAAAGTTTCAGTTTATAAGATGAATAAGAGAAAAAATGACAGTAAACTTAAGATACTTAATATTCGTTCGGAAAAGCGCGTTGGATGGCACGAGCTTACTATCCAATTCGTTTTTCCAAACGAACCTCAAGAAAATATCTACTCTTAAATTTACTGTCATTTCTTCTGTATTACATCTTATGAGCTGAAAAGTAATTTGCACTTTAACTAATATCGATGGTGCTCTTTCTATTTCTAACATTCATTTTGACGGTGCCGCTTGATTTAGGAAGATAGGGTCACGTGACCTGTTAGTGTATATGGCCTATTTCCGTTGAAACGAATATTTTTTTCCGGTTTCGTCATCTACACTTGAGAGGCACTTTCTTGGACAAACGTGCAAAAACATGCATTTGAAATCCAGATTAGTGTGGGCGTAGCCTAACACGTGACCGCGACCTTGTGAGGAGCTAGCCCCTCGCTACTGCCTTCCATTTTCTCTTCCCGATTAATAAGAAAAGCTTCACTTAACTTTTTCATTTTTCTTCTCAGACATCGATGAGTGTAAATCACGATCCAATCTATGCAGAAATGGCGCGACATGCATCAACCTCGTAAACGACTATAAATGCACATGCGTAGCAGGGTACACCGGCAGGAACTGCGAAAAAAGTAAGTTACTTTTCCTCTTGCCACAGAAAAAGGTAAAACTGACCGACAACCGATGACTAAAAGACACAAAGTATATCGTTACTCTCCATTTCGTTTATTCTTTTTTTATTTGCCATTCATTTTTTTTTTTATTTGGCATAACCCTCGTTGTGACCAGATAACTCATCCATTATCTCCTGCTAAAAGCTTCCTCTGTATTTTAAAAGCGCGGGATTTCAACCTTTGTTGTTGTTGTTATTGTCGTTGTCATTGCTGTTGCGTGCTATTGTTGGTTTACAGGTTCGTCAGTTATGGTACTACGAGTGCGTGCATGTGTGTGTTTGTGTTACGCGTTACGAGAAACATACTGACTTTAGTTTTGTTTTGTTAGATATTGATGATTGTAAGCCACGTCCATGTCAAAATGGTGGATCTTGTACTGATTTACTTAACGCTTACAAATGCACTTGTGCACAAGGGTATACGGGAGATGTTTGTGAAACAAGTAAGTGTCATGCTCAAATAATATCACACAAATTTAAGTAACGAAAACGAAATGAAGTATTAGACAAAAATATTTGATTTATCTAAAATATATTGCTATGTTTTCGGCTAGTTAAATATACGTAACGTAATCAAGGAGTCATCTCAGAGTACTCCGGTTACGTTACATTGTCACGCAAACACGGAATGTCATGCGTGATGATGTTACATCGATTGCGTCACATTGTCACACAATACCTTTTGTTACCCCGATTGCGTTACACCTTTAAGCAAGATCGATATCTTCATAGCAAGTACGTGTCACACAACTATATATTACTGTCACACAAAATATAATGAATTTGTACAAAAGTCAATTTCTGAATTTCAGACATTGACGACTGCAAAAATAATCCTTGCCAAAATGGCGGCACCTGTGAGGACAAAGTCCACGATTACAGATGTATTTGTAAGCCTGGATGGTATGGAAAGAACTGCGAAACAGGTGAGTCATCATGACGATCACCTAAAATGAAGTCACTTCACAGGATTTACCCTTCACAAGTTCGTATCATGAACCAGGACAACATCATAACCCGGCCAAGCAACAATATGCAGCTTTGTTTTCGTTTGTCGCAAAATCCAGACAGATACCTGAAGCGTCTAAAGAGAGCGTCTAAAGCACCGCCTAGCAATACTCAATCAAAAGTCTCTTTCAATATGCATCAGGGCCCGGATCCTTAAAGCCAGTTTCTCGCTCTTTCAAATATACATTTACAGGAGCCCACATTTATAACTGAAAAAGTCTTTTTTTTATTTCAGATATCAATGAATGCCTGTCCAGTCCATGTAAGAACAAAGGCAAATGCATTGATAAAGTCAATGGTTACCAATGCGACTGCATTGCCGGATGGGAAGGAACACATTGTGAAAAAGGTAAAGAATCGAAATCATCAAAACATAACAGAGCCCAACCTCAATTATTTGACCATGGTTTTAATGATAGGGAGACACTAAAATTATGACTAAAAATGTACAAATCTTCGATTGGTCCTTTCATATAAAGCTTCTTTGTCTGAAAGAAATGAATCCCAGTGGGATTCTAGTTTTCGTGGATGTCACGGCCACCGTCTCACAAAGCTAAGGGTGTGTGACTTACGAGTACTCGTAGAGTTGCAAAGAACGAACATCTTCCTTTGGCACAGGCGAAAAACGCATACTCGGAAGTTTTGAATAAAACCATTTGAGGTTTAGTAAATCTTGAAATTTAAGGCTTTCTGTGAAAAGTTAGTGCTTATTTTTTCCTAAAACTTCGATCGCTTTCCCAGGTTAAACAATATACGAGAAGTTCGCATAATACACGACATTTGAAACGACGGCACTTTTATTTCTAAACACGAACGCGTCTACGAATCGATCCCCGCCGAATTTTCGAACATGCGCAATGCGTTCGTGTAGATATTCTAGTTACACGATGGTTTGGAGTGGAATACCGTGGAATATCCCACGAGTCACTTGTATTTTCTAGTATATATACACACGTGCTTTTAGGCGAGTGTTTTATACAAAGAAAATACAAGTGATGAGTAGGATATCAACAGAATGCCACAAGAAACCATTGTATAACTACTTTATGCCATGCACACCATAAAATACATCCAATTACCGTAATGTTTCATGGGATCAGACAGTTGAATACCGCCGAATATAAACGACTTTCCTGTTTTTTTATTGGCTGTATTTTCTGTATGGTGTGGGATAAAATGGTCTTTCCACTGAGATCGTGATAATTTGAATATCTATATAAATACTAGTTTCTTGTTACCCTGTGTTACAAATTTCTAGTCCCTTTTCGCCGATATGATCGAAAAACCATCTTTTTGTCTTTCAGAAAAGGACGAGTGCAAGAGCAATCCATGCCAAAATGGTGGTTCGTGCAAAGATCAATTCAATGACTATCATTGCTCATGCGCACCAGGATGGAACGGAAAGAAGTGTGAAAACAGTACGTATAACCACTTAGATTTGTAGATGTAATTTATAAATTACTATGGAACAAACCTTTACTAGCATAGGCTGTAAACTCATTAGAATAAAGGGATAGCTCTACTGTCTCGGCAATAGACCCCTTGCAACATGTTGGAATGTTGGGACAAAACAATGAATTTTAATTCTCATGAGCAAAATTTAGATTACGTTTTCGTAGAAAATTATGGAAAATGTCCCGAGAAAAAATAAAATTGGTAGCTTCATTTTAGGAAAAAAGATAAAATTCTATTTTTCCAGTGGAAAGTAATCCAGTTTCATGAGAAGTGTCAGCTAAATTTTGGTCATGAAAAATAGAAAATAGTCGTGGAAAAGTGCGCGCGCACTTTCTTCGTCTTCGTCTTTTTCAAATCGTTCGTTTTTAAGATGGCGACACATATAACGCGCGCTCTGATTGGCTGAAAAATCTATGAACTATTTCCTCATGGGCTGCACGGCTGCGTTTTTAACGTTCCAGGTTCTGTTATAAATTGGTGATGCTAAAATTAAGACTAAAGTCGAAATTGAAAAGAGTGAATTTTCTTCAGCTACCCATTATCCTGCCCGATCTTGTCTAGTCTCATTTGCTTGAGTCCTTTCGTGCGACAACCTTCTTTTACTGATAAACGTTGTTTAATTTTTGACATCTAGACATCAACGAGTGTGAATCCAAACCCTGTCTGAATGGTGGTTCTTGCAGTGACCTGGTCAATGGATACAAATGTCATTGTGCGCCTGGCTGGGAAGGCGACAGATGTGAAATAAGTGAGTGCAAATACAAGTCTGAGGACGTATACATGGACACGTATCTGCACGACTTCGTCCTGAAACCATTCCTGGACATGAGTAGCTTCTACCTGTCTGACCTGAAAATCCTTTAAATCGTCCATGTAAACGCAGTTGCACATTAAGAGGACAATAATCTGAGAAATGAAAAGAATGCGTTGGAGTGATACTTTTTTTAGTATTTAATGTTAAGGCAAACAATTGAATCATGTCGTTCATTTTTTTCAGACCGCAATGACTGCAGAACCAATCGCTGTCAGAACGGTGCTACGTGCCATGATCGAGTTAACAACTACCATTGCGCATGCGCTGCAGGATACAGAGGACGTCATTGTGAAATAAGTAAGAACAAATTCAATATGAAGTATTTTATTTTTTTCTGAAGTTTATATATCGGTCTGTCCCGACAACTAGAGATCGCACTTTATCTCTAGTGATACAGTTTTCCCCGGCCGTTAATTTTGGCCAATAGGTGGCCGTATTAACGGACTCCACTATATAAATGAGAAGACTGATTTCCAAACGTTTCAATTTAGACATCAATGAGTGTGAACCTAGACCATGTCTAAATGGTGGCACATGCACTGATCTTACCAACGACTACAGTTGTACATGTGTTGCTGGATTCCAAGGCCGAAACTGTGAAAGGAGTGAGTATATCTTACGTTACATACCTACGTACGTTACCTTACGTTAAATTTGCGTTTGCGTTAAGTTAAATTAAGCTCGCGTAAAATTACATACGTAAGATTAAAATAAAAAATTCTCTTATCCTTATAAGATGTCACTATATTTAAATGATTTTTATTATGTCTAATTTTTTTCTAACTTAGTGTAACAATTATCTAGTTACATTAAATAAAATCTCTATTCCTTTGAGTAGCATTTATCTTACGTAAAAGAAACATGTTTACGTTTATGTTACGTTAAACAAACTTATGTTTTCAGATCACAATGATTGCGATCCCAATCCTTGTCATAATGGCGGCGTGTGTAGTGATCTAGTCAACGACTTCCATTGCAAATGCCGTGTGGGATACACTGGAAAAAACTGTAACAATAGTAAGTATTTGGCGGGAAAACACCTACCTTGCTTTGTTAATGAGCCAATCAGAAGTAACCAAACACTTAACTGGTTTCCTTAATGGGCCAATCACAATTCAAGCTCCAGAAAGACTTGAATCAAAGCTTTGATTGATTCCTTAATTCCAGTCATGATGCTAGAACAAGTTTTTTCTTAAAGATAAGACATGCTTTAAACGTCTTTCTTACTAAGCCAAAACAAAAGGCTTGATCGAGTCTAATGTTTTGATTTAGATTTAAATAATAGTTTGTATAGCTAGCAGTACTTTGATGAAAAAAGTTCATTGAGAGATTTCTTTAAGATCCTGACGACTGCGCAAACAGGCCTTGTCACAACGGTGCTACATGCCATGATGGTCTGGGTGACTACACCTGCACATGCGTAAAAGGATACTCTGGAAAGAACTGCGACATTAGTAAGTACTATGGATACCCTGTTGTAGGTCTACAAAGAGATTTTTACCTCCCGTATTCCAGGTATCAAATCTTTTCCCCTATCACTAACGCATACAAAATCCTGTGTTACCTGTGAGTAAGATACGACATGAACCATATTGTGGTGGTGATTGGAGTAATACTTGATGTTGGCTAACAAAGACAATGCTTATGTGCCAACCATTTTCACAATAGCTTTTTACAAGTTGATTTGATTAAACAACCCCCATCTCTGGTTGGCACAACTATGATAAAAGTCTACGTCACACAAAGTATCAATGCGAAGTCTGTAAAAGAGTACTCATCCCCGACTTCCGATATCTTAAACTTGCGAAATATATCTTTAACTACTGGTTTCCCTCCGTTAATGAACTTCCGGTATTTAACTTTCTAGACCTTGATTATATCTGTTGCGTTGTTAGATTCGATAAACTTGATGCTAATTTTCTGTTGTCCATTACAGATATCAATGATTGTAAAGCCAACACCTGCAAGAACGGTGGCTCATGCATCGATTTAGTCAACGACTTCCGCTGTAATTGCGCACCGGGATGGATTGAGAAGGATTGTTCAATCAGTAAGTGTAGAACCAACCTTTTCAACTGATTCCAAACACCTCGAGCAGAGTTCCTTATAGCCCTTTGCAAAATAAAATCACGTAAAAAAAATTTTTTTTTGTATCTTTCATGCGTCACGGATAATCAAAAAATATCTTTCACGTTCACAACTGAAAGAATCAAACGTTGCTTTCACGTGGACGCAAAAAGATTTTAGACCTTAAATCAGGATTCATGTCTAAATAAATCAGCCATTCACGTTTCACGCAAAAGGTATAGCCTGAGACCCTGCTCTAGGTGTTCTAACAAAGTAACTTTTGTCTGAATCAGCCAATCGAAATTTAGTGGGTTCATCAATGACAAAATGAAATCGGCCCATACAGTCGAACTTCCCCCTAGCGATGGCTCTGCGCATGCGAATCGACCATCCCCAAAGTCCACTCTTCTTAAGTACTAAAGAACTTCTAATAGGCGACTACATACCATGAACGATCACCCAGACCTGACATTTTGTGTGGTTTGCGAGATCGACTATGCGCGGTTATGAACACGCGGTATTGCCCTTGTGGATGAGAAAGAGTGACTAACAGTTCCTTTTCGTTCATTCAGATGAAGATGACTGCATGCCAAACAAATGCCAAAACGGTGCTACATGTACAGATAAAATCAATGGATATGAATGTCGCTGTAGAGCAGGATACAGAGGCAAAGACTGCGAGATAGGTGGGTATCATTATTGTTACTGAATTACCCATTACCCTAAGAGTTGTCAAATACAATAATAATAGTAATGGTGATAAAATACTTGAGATACAGGCGCGAGCTGATTCGATAGGTATCGTATTTATATGTTACAAGACTGAGACATGGCTCGCACTAAAACGATCGCTTATATTTCTGTACTGTGATATAAACATTCTGGAAGATGTAGAGCACTTGAAAAGCAAAACAACCACTCGGCTACGCCTAATTCCTGAACTTGTTTTTCTTGTTCTCTACATCTTGTCGAATGTTTATGTCACAGTATAGAGGCACGCGCGCGCATTTTATATTGCTTAACGATAAAATGAAAACTAATCATGTTGTGGATACTTTCAGATATCAATGACTGTAGTTCCAACCCATGCCGCAATGGTGGTTCTTGTTCTGATATGGTAAACGACTACAAGTGCACGTGCAAGCTAGGGTACACTGGAAAGAACTGTGAAACTAGTAAGTGAACTAAAGAAATAGGTAATAATTAAAGTATTGGACTTAGATACAGTCAAACCTCTTACAGATGACCACCCTCGTTATTAGACATGGTGGTCACTTGTGTGAGGTGGTTGCTTACAAGAGGTAATAATTAAAGTACTGGACTTAGATGCAATCAAACATCTTGTAGATGACCACCCTTGTTATAACGCATGGTGGCCACTTATGTGAGGCGGTTGCTTACAAAAGATAATTATTACAGCATTAGAGTCAGATACGGTTAAACCTCTTAAAGATGACCACCCTAGTTAGACATAATGGTTGCTTTCAGCTAGAATAAAATATCAACAGTATTTTTTACTCGTACACTCGTTAAACGTACCTGCTACAGATGCTTTACTTCCGCTATTATATATCGTGCGTCATGGAATCAACATTCCTATTTTCTTTCCTTAGACATTGACGACTGCACGCCCAACAGGTGTCAAAATGGCGGCACATGTCACGACCTGGTAAACTCGTACACGTGTTCGTGTGTTTCAGGCTTCATTGGACGAAACTGCGAGTTAGGTAAGCACGTGATATACTGAAGGATTATGGGTCCTAATGACATCATGAATGTCATTCATAACCCATAATACTTTATGGTATTAGCAGATTTAGCAAACTCAACGCGACGTGAGAACAGAACGTAATGACAAATGCATCACATTTATTCTTTGCGTGACGACCGTGACGACGTCGTGACGAGGCGTTCAGGATGCCATTTCACTTGTTTTTGCGTCCTCCTCATTTTAAACAAAATTCGTCAGTATGCCCTGAGTCCTCTTTCAAGTCACGTCTTGTTTGCCAAATCTACTTAATATCCTTTACGGATTTTTTTTGTTTGCTCCTCAGTAAGCACGTGACTTATCTGTATTACAATTTGAAAACCATCATGGCGTCGTGAATAAAAGCTATCATTATTCAATGTTTTTTTATCTTTGTTTTCAGACAAGGACGACTGCCACCCCAATCCATGTGTACCAAAACGGGGAACATGCACTGATCTTGTCAATGATTACAAATGCAATTGCGTCGCTGGCTTTACAGGAAAGAACTGTGAGAAAGGTAAGTCTCGCATTTCTTTGAATACGTTTTAAAAACCAGATATATATATATTAACAGTGAGAACGCAAGTAAAGTTTAAGTCCCTGGTTGCACGCCCTACGAGAAACAGGAATAAAGTTCCCGACTCAAGTGGGACTCGAACCCACGATCCATCGGATAAATAACTTCTTTAAACAAGAGTATTTGTTCGTATTATTCTTATCACTATATTGTTTTTGCTTAATAAACTTCCTCGGATCTAATATTTACGCAATTTCTTTCAGACATTGACGACTGTAAACATAATCGCTGTCGAAACAGTATTACATGCACTGACCTTGTCAACGACTACAAATGCTCATGTCACCCAGGATGGACCGGAAAGAACTGCGACACTGGTAAGAATGTAGTTTTAGCTGTGTTTTCAATAAGCTTTTGCCCTTGACGACAAATGGTAAAATATATAATGATGGACAGACAGACGGACGGACTGACTGAATTAATGATTGACGGATTGATTGATTGATTGATCGGATTGATTGATTGATTGATCGGATTGATTGATTGATTGATCGGATTGATTGATTGATTGATCGGATTGATTGATTGACTGACTGACTGACTGACTGACTGACTGACACTGACTGACTGACTGACTGATTGATTGATTGATTGAGATAAAGCCTTTCTTGTGCACTCATTGATGAACTAAAATGTGAACTATTTGATGTCTAGATATTGATGAATGTCTACCAAGGCCATGTAAAAATGGTGGAACTTGTACCGACAAGGTGAACGGCTACAACTGTCAGTGTGCTGCTGGATGGGAAGGCAACGATTGTGAGAAAGGTAAGTCAACACTCTTTACTAGCATAAATACTTTAGTAATTCTCTCACAGTAGCATATCCACATAGTGGTTCTTCGTCTGCTGGCACTCACACTCACAAGCTCAATTCATATGTTGATTTTACTGAGGGAGAAGAAACCGGAGAACCTAACCGGAGAAAAAACCCTCGTGGCATGGTAGAAGACAACACATCAAACAAACTCATGCTCAGTTCAGTTAAAATATGATCCATCGATCGCCTCAAGCCCGAGACTCGGCCAGCTATGCATGCCACCCTTTGAATGAGGACTTTGCCTCTCCTGTGCAAACACCTAAATGAAATTTAATATGAATATACAAAGTATAACATGCAAATTCAAATTACAGCAACTTGCATAATTGAAATCCATAAAGAATAGCACATACCTAAAATGGAAGAGCAAGGTCTAGGTTTCCTATGACGTATCATCACAATGATAATTGCGTTTTTAAGGGTTAGAGTTCCATTTTGTGAGAACTGTTTATCACTTTTTGTATGAAAGGTAATTCTAAGTCTCTGAGGTCCGTTCGACGAGAGGTGCGATAGCCTGTCGGGCCCGCTAACAACCCCGCTAAAGTTCTTCTGTTGTACCCGGCCTTTGATTATTATATTAGCTGACGGACAAGTCCATGGTTGGTCGCCCTCTTTTGCAGGCTAGGCTGAGTCCCAGCCGATTTCTTGCGCCCGTCACCTACAGACTGAGTCTATCGCTCCCGTAACTTTCTCGTAAATCAACGGGCGCGATACGATAAACATTGCAGGCTTTAAGTAACGGCAACTAAAACGCTCTATTGCTAACTCATGCATTTGTTTACCTTCTATAGATAGAAACGATTGTGATCCAAACAGATGTCGCAACGGTGCCACGTGTACAGACTTGTTGAATGGTTACTCCTGTAAATGTCCGCCAGGATGGACTGGAAAGAACTGTGACCAGGGTAAGCTTCGTTACTTACCCACCCCTTGTTCTTCTTCTTTTCCTTCCTTCCTTCCTTCCTTCCTTCCTTCCTTCCTTCCTTCCTTCCTTCCTTCCTTCCTTCCTTCCTTCCTTCCTTCCTTCCTTCCTTCCTTCCTTCCTTCCTTCCTTCCTTCCTTCCTTCCTTCCTTCCTTCCTTCCTTCCTTCCTTCCTTCCTTCCTTCCTTCCTTCCTTCCTTCCTTCCTTCCTTCCTTCCTTCCTTCCTTCCTTCCTTCCTTCCTTCCTTCCTTCCTTCCTTCCTTCCTTCCTTCCTTCCTTCCTTCCTTCCTTCCTTCCTTCCTTCCTTCCTTCCTTCCTTCCTTCCTTCCTTCCTTCCTTCCTTCCTTCCTTCCTTTCCACTGTTGATGCTACGGCCATCCAGACGCTCAATCTGTCACCAATGTAGTCGTTAAACAGAGGTTCTACTTAGTTTTAATTGTATCAAATTTTATGCAGAAATCAATGAGTGTGCTTCTAACCCTTGTCTAAATGGCGGTACCTGCGCGGACAAAATCAATGGTTACACATGCCAGTGTGCACCAGGATGGGTTGGTGACAATTGTCAAACTAGTAAGTATGTTTTTTTTGAGAATGTTACGATGATTTATGATGATGACGATTGTGGTGGTGTTAGTGGTTGTTTATATTGGTGGTGGTAAACTGTTTTTCTGATGATAATGATTAATGTTCATGGTTGCGGTGGTTTTAGTGGTGCATGTAGCAACAATGCAAGTTAGTTAATTTTGTGAAAGGGATGAAGATAATGATCGAAGGTAGTGGTGTAGTGGTGGTAGTTTTTATGGTGTAGGGAGCAGTTGTCAGACTAATAAGTAAACTGTTCTTGTTAAGGGGATGATGATGATGATGATAATGATATGGTAGCCGTTGTGCTGCTTGCATGAGTTATATTGGTGATTATGATAGTGAGGACGATGATTGTAATGATTATGCCTCATAACTAAAACGCTTTCCCATTACAACAGTCGTTCTATGCCTTTAACAACACAATTGTCGATTTTCCAGATTTCGATGAGTGTGCTTCCAATCCATGTCAAAATAGCGGTACCTGCATCGATGAAGTCAACAGTTATCGATGTAATTGTATCATTGGTTATATTGGAAAGCACTGTGAAACTAGTAAGTAATACTTCATTTTCTTATCTTTATTTTTACGAATTAATGTTTCAACTTCACGGTAGCTCATGACGGAAACGGACTCAATATAAGACTTACTAGTGCAACAAAAATACTGCAGTCTTGAAAAACAGGTTTACAAGTAAACCAAGCTCAGTTTTTAATTTTGATGGAAATGACGGAACGATATCTAATATATCTGGAAAAGTTTTATCTTTCCGGGCTTGTATCTAGTGAGGCGCGATGATGATGCCACTTCAGTTTGTTAGCTATTTTCAAAACACATTGTCTTGTTTCTGCAGACAAGGATGACTGTACTCCAAACCCTTGTAAGAACGGTGCTAAATGCGTTGACAAACTCAATGGATTCCAGTGTCAGTGTGTGCAAGGATTTGAAGGCAACAAATGCGATACAAGTAAGTTATTTTTGTGCTTATATTACTGGTCTGTAATTGCAGACTCTAATTGAAACTTTAGAAGACGAACACTCATCAGAGAATTTGACTCCTCCAGCCTTGGATCACCTCAGTTTTTAGAAAAGGGCTTTAAGATTATTTCACTTTGCCAGTTTTTGACTTGAGAGAGACAACTAGTTTCAATTAAGATACATCCCTGCATACGAGAACACCTCTCAGAGTGCTCCTCCGGTTCATTTTGAACTACTCTGATTGTTTTTGAACTGCCGCGCAAACTTTTGAAACTACTGCGAAAATTGATTCCACAATTGAAACCACTTGAACTTAAGATAAAGGTAGCTTTAATTACGAAAACTAATTGCTAGAACTAGGAAGTCCTTTTACCTTGTACGGATTCGCCAACTATAACATAAACGTTACCATATGCAACATCATCTCAGCGGTACCATTAGTAGGCTAGGTTTGTAGTTGTATATACTCCTCGAGCTCTATACAATAACAAAAATGTATGTATTACCATATATATGATCTCTGTACCAATAGCATCTTTTACTTTTTGTGGTCTATGAAATAATAACAAATGCACGTGATCTAATGTAGATACCAACGACTGCGAACACAACAAGTGTCTCAATGGTGCCAAATGTACTGACCTTGTAAATGGCTACATGTGCGTCTGTGCGCCAGGATTTCAAGGAGCAGACTGCAGTATTAGTAAGTAGAAATGGTGACTCCTTCGCATGTACTGAATCTGTTCATTTTCCCATTCAAAACATACACGACGCCAATACATCTGTCTTTCTTTACTGAGCCTTAATACTAACTTAGATTGGAGATATTCCTCTTCCTGTCCATTAACATTTACAGTGCCAATATCATTGTCACATGTTTATTGTCACTATTATTGTCCCTGTTGTCCATTAAGGTATTTTCCCTAGTAATCTTATATTATGGGTGATTACACGTTCAGCCTACCCAACCCAAAAACTGGCGGCGCCGGCTAAACTGGTAGTGGATGTTAAGATAAAACCAGCACCTTCGCATGTACCGAAGCAATTTATTTTCCTACCCACTACATTCACACTGCCAATGGAATTGTCCTTATTGCGTTTAAGCTACTTTCCCTTCTAAATAACCTTAGATTATTCAGCCAAACCAACACAAACTGACATTGCGCGTAAAGATGGAATTAGCACCTTCGCAAAGATGGAAAAGATGGTATTAGCACCTTCGCATGCGCAAAAACCATTCATCTATTTATATACCTGATCTTTACATACATTGCACATGATAGCTATAGATTTATACTGATTTATACTCTTTAGATCGTGATGATTGTTCACCGAACCCCTGCCACAATGGCGGCTCGTGTCATGATGGTATCAACACCTTCAGATGCACTTGTGCAGCTGGATGGAATGGAAAAACTTGTCAGAACAGTACGTACAGTTTTCTTCTAAACTTTGTCTGAAGAGTAACAAAATAACCATGATTTTGGATGAGTGACAGCTGACAATGCGGTCAAATTCGAGGCTCGGGAAAAGTTCTCGAACAAAATATCCAAAGTAGAACTCTTCCCTTAAAGGATGCCCTTGGAATCTCCAAAGGTCAAAACAATTTTTTCCTCTTCTGATAATTGCCCCATGTGTATGTATTTCGTAATTGCAAGACTTTGATCACATAACTCTCAGCGGCCATAGAGTCGTTTTCGTATGAGTGGTAAACTTACCGCACCGTACCGTGACCGTGTCAGTGCCGTAATGTCTATAAAAACATTCGAAATTCATGCCGTAACCGTATCGTATCGTAACCGTACAGTGTTCCCACTCATGCGAAAACGACTCTATTGGATGGTAGGAACAACAACAATTTCATTTCCCCTCGTGCTCGGTTGATAAAGGGAATATTGTAACAAACCAAGCCTCAAGTAATTTGTAAAGGAATTGCATTTTATTGAAATAATTTTATGATCATTTAACTGTCAATTAATATCGTTTTTGGATTTTAAGATATTGATGACTGCAGTCCAAACCGATGTCAAAACGGTGCAACGTGTATCGATAGAATAAATGACTACCAGTGTAACTGTAAAGTTGGTTATACTGGACGAAATTGCCAAACAAGTAAGTATATGTGAATGTGAAAACATTTGATTCGAAAAAAGAGCTTAAAGTTGAATGACTAGATAAGGAAAGATTATAATTCTGTTTGTTTTTCTATGTTGTTTGCTTGCTTGCTCCTTACTATTTGTTTGTTTGATGTTGTTGTTTGTAGTTTGCCTGTTTGCTTTCTTGCTTGTTTGTTCATTCTCTCTAACGTTATCTCAATTCAGTTTGTCTGTTCCCAAGGTAACCGCTGGGTTTTTATGATTTGCATAATCTGTCTGTCTGTCTGTTTGTCTGTCTGTCCGTCTATCTGTCTTTCCACCTATCTATCCCTCTTACAGTTTGCCTGTTTGTCTGTCCATTATAATCTAGATAATGTATACCCCTACTTCATTCATTTTGATCATGTTTATTCTAATTCAGACCACGATGACTGCAACCCCAGCCCATGTAAACATGGCAGCACCTGCACAGACAAAGTCAACGACTACGACTGCAAATGTTCACCAGGATACGAAGGAAAGAACTGTGAAAGGAGTAAGTAGTTGTCTAGATTGTAGCTAAATATCAACCAATAGGACGTTTGATTCCGGCGTCCGGATTTTCCTTAGCAAGTACACCAGTAAACAGCATAAATCCAAGAGGACCTCTTTATCGTAACTCTTGATAGCCTGCACAACAGCTAGCTGGTCACAATGATGTTAATCTCGCAGAACAAATATGAACTTCACACTAGCAAAGAAATTAGTAATAAAACCTGGAATGTCTTTATTTCAGATATTGACGACTGTAAGCCCAATCCATGTGTAGATGGCCAATGCACAGATCTTGTCAACGACTTCAAGTGCAAGTGCCACCCAGGATGGACGGGAAAGAAATGTGATAAAGGTCAGAAACTTTTTAATAATCCTCAGGAACTAGTAATCCGTATAGACACATGTACATCCCCTTTTGAACACAACTAGTACTAAGCCTTGCAGAACACATGCACTTTATTTCCAACAGCTTTAATTCTCTTAAATGAAAATTCCATTTAAATATTTTGTTTGAATAATAAAGATTTGCTGTTTAATTGATAACTCTCGATAAACCAAACGGATCCAGCCATGGATCTTGATATGTCATTTTTTTATGGATCAAAAAGGTGTGGTCCTTTAAATATAATCTTAAATATCTAAATGAAAAGCTGTGATTAAGTAGGGTCCAATGATGAACCTTGGGAAGACCAGAAACAAAAGGTTACCTATGTCGATAATCTATAACAAGTGATCACTGACACGAGCAAGGCCTATCCCGGGTCCTTAAGTCGCCCTTTTCTACTGCAACTTTATGCAATTTAAGGCGTTCTAAGGCGTTTTAAGAAAATGTGGAGAAATTTGTGTAATTTTTTAAGGCAACTTATAAAAAGAGTTAGATTAACTTAAAGGCTTCTTTGGGCTACATTGAGTATTTTAAGGCATATTAAGGCGTTTTAAGGCAACTTATGGTCCCGGGGTTTAGTTTCACTATAACTCAGTTCTTTGCTGACAATTTTGTTTTTTAGACGTCGACGATTGCCGCCCCAACCCATGCATGAACCGAGGCACTTGTACTGACAAGATCAATGGCTATAGCTGTCAATGCGTAGCTGGATGGATAGGCGACCGCTGTGAAATTGGTAAGTCATTTACACGCATGGGCAAACTTTCTTTCACATTGCGGTATGTATATATAGATACAGTCAAGCCTCTTGTAGTCGACCTTTCTGTTTGTAGACATGGTATTTGCATATGTGAGGTGGTCGCTTAGAAGAGGTGATAATCACAGTATTAGATGCATGCATTCAAACCTCTTGCTGCATGCACTCATAAATGTAATGAAAAATTCAATCTAATAAATTAATTCTATTATCTTCAGACGAAGACAACTGCAATAGTGGTCCTTGCAAGAATGGTGGACAGTGTACCGACAGACGCAACGACTACAGTTGTCAGTGTAAACCAGGTTTCAAGGGAAAAGATTGTGGAGAAGGTACATTTGAACTCGAATTTTAGGCGAACAATGATAATAATAATTGCATTAAGTTTTTTTCAATGTGTACAATTGATAGAGGTAGCTTCCAGAGAAATATTTTTTGCATTGGTAATGGATTTTCCAAGACAACTGCTTTCAGAGATCAAAAATGCTTTTAGCTTTTTCAGCTAATGCGAAAATGCGCACTCGTGTCTTTACCAATTATGTAATAACTACCACTTTTCATGCGCCTGTACTCTGATCAACTAGATTAAAGTTCACTGGCGTGAATATTGTCCCAACAAATTTTGACGTCATGTGTGCATTTATTAGAGTACAAACGCACGGGAAAAAGAATGTATTTTTTCAATGTAACATTTAACAAAATATTTTATCCAATCAGAGCAAACATTAAATTCAGTGACGTCATCTTTACGTTTGTTCTTTAATAACACATTTTATTATATACATATCGAGATTTACTCACTAAAATTCCATTTAGTAAATTTTCGTTCGTTCATTGGTCTCAGCTAATCAGAATGCGCGTATCGTTTTCTTCACATGTGAGAAAAACGATATGTCCAATCAGAAGCGACTTCATTTCTGATGAAACTGGCTCCTTTCAGCACTTTTTATCGAAGGATTTTCAGTCTTGGCAGTTCAATTGTTAATCTTTATTCAGTAAAAATTTCAAGTAGATTAGCTTATTTACCACCGCTCGTTCCTCGTTCGTTCGTTTTATGATACTCACAACCGTACGCACGCACTTTCCATAAAGTATTCTCTATTTTGTGGACCAATCAGAGGGCATGCATGTAATATATAAAATATTATATATTAATGCGTTATTATATTTTCATATAGATATTAACGAATGTGACTCCAATCCATGCTTTAACGGTGCTACGTGTCAGAACTTAATCAATAACTACGCATGCGTATGTGCTCGGGGATACACTGGAAGAAACTGTAAAACAGGTACGTTAGTTGTATTATTTACAACAGACAAACAGACAGACAGAGCTAAAGACATCCAATCAGACCGACCAAAAAGCAGACTATCAGACCAAAAGAGACGAGACAAGCTTTCAGATTAAAAGATATTCAAATAGAAAAATAAACTGACAAACAGGCAAACAGTCAAGCTAACTCGGTGAATGACCGGCCAACCGACTAACCAAAGGACCAACCGGAACGGCAAACCAAATGAATGAAAACGAACTGTCGAGGATACTCCAACAGACAGACGGGCACACAGATGGCTAAACACGTAGACAAAGAAACTGCCTATGTACTATTCTAAAACTCATTAATAATTCATAAGCAAATAAACCAATTGAAGACGTTCATTTGGTCACGTGTTGAGACCTTTACACTCATGCATAAATATGAGTGTTTTATCAAAATCAGTTAAAACACTCATTAATAAAACATGAGTGTTTTAACTAACTGTACTCTGATAAAACACTCATGTTTATGCATCAGTGTTATATCAGTACAAGGTCTCAGTATAGTTGTTGGATCATTGACCTCGTACAGTACCGACGAAACTTTTATTGAGTCATGCCACTGTATTCTGATGTTCAGAATTCTTTTTACGTGTGGGATGAAAATTTGATTATTCTGCGCAAGCCTATATGTATGAAAAAATGATAAGCTTATTTCTTCAGTTATAAATGGATTTTTTCATAAATTCATTGCTATAATACTTTCAAATGATGGGTTTTAGAAGTCATTTAAAAAACTCGCTGATCGTGTTTTATCGTGGATATAAACACTCAGCCTACAGCCTCGTGTCTATATCCACGATAAAACACTCCTGCTCGTTTTTTAAATATCACTTATTTTTAGTTAAAATGTGTGTATAGTGTACTTCAAAACTACTTCTTTTTCACAGACGTTGACGACTGCCAACCTAATCCATGTAAGAACAATGGTGCCTGTGAAGACATGGTCAACGCCTACCGCTGTACATGTCCTGCAGGTTTCGTCGGAACCCACTGCGAAAAAAGTATGCATATTATTCAACAAATAGATTCGTTTGTACACTAATAGATGCACAGATGACGTCAAAATGGGGGTAAACAAAAAAGTACGCCACGAATTCAAGTGGGGTGACTGCTGTTCTCGCCAAATTTTGACGTTTTCTGTACAATTATTAGAGTACAGACGCACGGAATAGCAATAGATCTTTCTCCAAAATGGCCGCCGCTCATTAGCCTTTTTTTCAACCTAAGACCTGAGACCATGTTTCGCTTAGTAACTGTGCAAATATTTAAAAGAATCCAATGAAAATCCACAGAGATATGAATTTTTCAAATTGTGAAATTTTACACATATATGGCTGGGGGTATATGTTATACCCCCCAGACATACATTTGTCTCTAAAATTAGCAAATTTCAAAAATTCGTATCTCTACGGATTTTTATTGCAACTTTCTACATTTTTGCACAGTTGCTAAGTAAGACATACTCTTTAGTATTTCAGGGATCATTAAGTCTTAGGTCAAAAAGCATTGCATTTGTGAATCATGTTTGGGAAAGGTCTATTGACTGTACTACAAACTCGAAAAGGAAGAACATATTTGTAAAAGTTCTTTGGTAGCATTAACATACAGTTGAGTGAGTCCTGTACTAACCAAAGCCTCGGTTGCAGTGCATACTATCGTGTACTGACAAAGACGAATTCACAGTAAAGCAGCTCTAGTAAGCTAATTAAACAATGTATGATTTACATAATAACAAAGTTTTTCAACAACTAGTTACTTCGTTACATTCCAGCACCTGCTAAAGTAGCTCCACTACTGGTTGTAATACATGATTTTAAGGCCTCATTCACCAGTAGTTTTCAACGCTAATCCCGCAGGCCGGCCTTATTGTTGGAACGTCTCAATATAAATTGAGACGGGGCCTACGGTTTAACGTCCTTATCCGAGAAGACGTGAAGGTCTAACCATTTGCAGATGTAATTACAAAGGCAGCACCTTCTCCTCAGTTATTTTAAGACCCTGAGTGTTGGTCTGGCCGGGGATTGAACCCACGAGCTCCCGCACACTAGTCCGGCGCCCTACCAACTGAGCCAACCAGGCGGCGGTTATGTAACGAGAACGAGGGTTTGGCTGGTACATGAGCCACTCAACTGTATCTTGCATGGGAAACGGCTATTACGCGCTCCGACAAGCTCAACCTTCGACTGGGAATTGGTTGATAGGCTACAAAAAAGACAAAAGCAGAGTTTTCGAAGCTGATGTCTGAACACTACATGGTGTATCCTAATCAAGAGTTTTGTCTGACCAAACGCGTAATTATACGTACCAACGATGGTACGGAATTTATTGACGTGAATCACAGGTAAATCATTTTCATTTCAGACGTTAATGAGTGCGCTCCTAAACCGTGTCTAAACGGAGGAACGTGTGTTGATGGCATTAACCAATACTCTTGTCAGTGCGCTCCAGGATATTACGGAACACGCTGTCAAATAAGTAAGTATATTATTACTCGGGCGTAGCAGACAAAGTCATAATATGAAGTATTTCTTTCTTTCTTTCTATCTGTCTTTCTTTCTTTTTTCTATCCGTCTTTCTTTCTTCCTCCCTTCCTCTCTTTTTTTCTTTCCTTCTTTCTTTCTTCCTTTTTTTTTTTTTTTTTTTCTTGCTTTTTTTCCTTCCTTCCTTCCTTCCTTCTTTCTTTCTTTCTGTCTTCCTTTCTTCTTTTAAATAGATCCCATTGTTCGTGCGTCTGTATCCTAATAGCTCCACTGATACGATGACGTCAAAATGTGGTGAGAACAAAAAAGTACGCCAGGAGACGAAGTAGAGTGGTGTGTCGGGACTTTGTTCTCATCACATTTTTATGTCTTAAATCTGCTAATTCATTTTAAAGCAAAACAACAACCAATTTTCGAGGTTTGTTCGAAAAAAATATACTTGTTTGATAAAGAATTAGAAACACTTCAAACATCTTTCCTCTAAGCATATGATTCCATGTCATCGAAATCATGTTGAAATATAGTCATAAAAAGTACTTTAAACGTTGTACAGAATGCAAACTTGAGTTTTGAGACAATACTAGTTGAGTCAAGATTTTTTCCTGGAGCATTATCTTAGCCTTTGTAGCCCACAGTAACAAAGAAAGCTGAAATGACCTCCAACAGCCAGCTCAGTTTTTTTTAGGAGTAAACGAAATATGTTCAATTTTGGTGTCCGTTTTGGGAAACGACTCCACAAATTCAGCAGTGGCAGATAGTGTATATTATTCGCAGCACAGAGCTTTCTTTTTCGTCGGAAAGTTTATTTGCGTCTTCTTCACTTGCTGTAGTTGAATATCTCAAAAGTCAAAAACATCTACACTTTGGCTTCCAATGCAGGTCATGGCGAGAAATCGGAGCCGCGCGCGTGCACGAATTCCCGCCAAAACTGAAAACAATTCAACATGAATATTAGTGATAATAATTGACGATGTTTCGTTTTAAAATGTTCAAATGTTCGAGGTTTCCTTAATTACGGTATTATAAAACTGAAAATATAAATAAATGAAATGAATTGTGAAAACTGATTAGCAATATAATAAATTATTTATTGACCTCGCTTACTCAGTCTACAAGTGAAAATTTCAGACCGAGTTCTTGACGGTACGGACCTCGCCCTCGGTTACTAATCTCTAATAAATTACCGAGTAACTTTTTCAATTATTCCTAGATTTAGATGACTGTGCTGGCAAACCCTGCCAAAATGGCGGCACCTGTACAGACGGTGTTAATGACTTCCAGTGTAAATGTACATCGGGATACACAGGAAAAACATGCTCTGAAAGTAGGTTCTTCGACCGAATATAGTTAGTGTCTTTTCTGTGTATTATAAACGTGACTCGTACGGCACTTACATGTAATATACCTTACCCCGTCCAATAAGGAAAGGGGGAGGGTGACGTTTATGTGGTCTAAATGATTATACTCTGTGCACTTGCTGTTTTTACGCTCGGAGGAAGTATAGACGATTTTCAAAAATGGCGGCCTAGTACATGAGAACGAGGCCACAAAGGCCTTGTTACCAGAAAATAAGCGCGGCGACACTTCTATTGCTATCAAAGACGATGTGTTCCTTTTCCTTTTAAAATACCTATTTTATGTGCATTTTACAGGATAATTTTTATATATTTAGAATCATTTGATGCGATGTTGATTTTGGAGGCCTTTCTGGCCTCGTTATCGTGAACAATGAGCCCGCCATTTTTGAAAGTCGTCTATGTGTATTGCGTTTTGCCTAAATGTGAAATAGAGAATATTTTATGGTTTGCGTTGTAGATATTGATGAGTGTGCGTCTAGACCATGTCTACACGGAGCGACTTGTGAAGACAGAGTCAATGCATACAAGTGCTACTGTTCTCCTGGATATACTGGTCTTCACTGCCAAAAGAGTAAGAACACAAGTTTATAAATGTATGAGGGAGTGTAGAGTGTATCAATGAGTGGATTAAGGCTAATGAATAAATGGGTAATTAAATCAATGAAGAAATACGTACGAAAGACGTACCAATGAACGTACGAAGGAATCAGTGAAAAGATGGTGAATAGATTTGTGAATGGATAAATGGTATGGATGACTGACTGAATATGGATGGAAGAATGAATGAATGAATAAATAGATAAAGGAAGGAAGGAAGGAAGGAATGTAAACGTAGAAAGTACGAAGACAAACACGAACTTACAAATCGATAGACAAAACAAAGAAAGATCTTTCTACACAATATGATTGTTGGCAATTCTATCAGTTATTGCATGGTCAAGCATAATATAGCTCATTCTATCCATCCATTTTTCTATCTCCCATTTCCCCTCTTTTTTTAAGTTTATTTTTTTTCTTACAGACATCAATGAGTGTAAGCCCAACCCCTGCCAACATGGAAAGTGTAAAGATCTTATCAACGATTATCAATGCACTTGTGATCCTGACTGGACTGGCAAAAACTGTGAAATCAGTAAGAACTATTTCAAACTTTATTACTTTCAAAAGTGAAATGAATGTTCAGCTATAAGCACAATATTAACCCTTAAAATTCTTAAAATTATCATATATGGAACCTGAGGCCAAAATTGCTCCTGGGTACACTAGTATAATTATTGGATTACTTTTATCTACATGATGAATCCGCTGCATAAAACGGGTCTGGAACCAAAATATGTCTCATTCACTGTTTGGAACGTTAAATTAAGAAATGAAAAACTGTTTTCCGTGTTTGACAGAGAAAACAGAGAAAATACAGAAAAAACAGTTCTTTACTTCGTTTATAAGATAACAAATGCACAAATTTACGAAAAATTCAAAATTCAAAAAAGTGACGTTAGTTTTTGGCCAATCAGAGCGCGCATACTATCCCAATTATTTTATAAACCTCTTTACAATCATCTAATCAAAATCACTGCTATCTATAGATTCATTTGCAACACTATTGCGATTTCATACGCAATTCAACAGTTGCAGAAATAACCGAGTGATTTTGCTGTTAACCAAAAATTGCATGGATGACAATGCACAATAAAGTGCATTTTGCAAAACCTGTTGCAAATGGGTCTATTCGGTATATATATAACTGTTTATTTAAGTGTCCAAGTCTTCTAGCGCTTGCGCACTAATTGGGGGACACTGTACTCTCACACACACACTACCTCTACATTAAGTATTTTGCAAATAATCACTCGACTCACATGTTGTTTTTTGCTGAGGGAGGAAAAACCGGAGAACCCGGAGAAAAAACCCTCGTGGCATGGTAGAGAACAACACATCAAACAAACTCAATTCACATATAATCCAGGCGCTCGAGCTGGGACTCGAACCTGTGCCGGACCACAGCGGTGAAAGGCCAGCGCAATAACCGCTCGGCCAACCATGCCACCCAAATATATATGTTTAAATCCTCACTTGTTCTTCATCTTCTATAGATATAGACTCATGCACCAATAACCCTTGTGTAAATGGAGCAACTTGTACGGATACTACCATTCCTAATGTGTACAGATGTCTATGTGTCCCTGGTTTCACTGGAAAAACCTGCGCCACAAGTAAGCATCTCTCGAGTATTTCTGTATTTTAATTTTACTTATCTGTTCTTATCTATGTTTCGAAATCATAATGAATGGATGGAAATCTATTACATCGCAGACCAAACTGGAGTAGTTTTTGTAGACTGTGAATGCGGTACGGTCACGGCGCGGTCACCGAACGGCACGGTCACGTCAGAACAGGGTTACCTCACGTAACGGTCACGGCACAGCACGGTCACCGCACGGCACGGTTACCGCACGGCACGTTACTGCACGGCACGGGACTGTGTCACACTCATACGAATACTTCTCTAGTTCACACGTAATGTTTTGTCTAAGGGTCTTATTAGTAGTTTTATTTCCTTACGTAACGGTCACGGCACGGCACGGTCACGGCACGGCACGGTTACCGCAGGGCACGGTTACTGCACGGCACGGGACTGTCACACTCATACGAATACTTCTCTAGTTCACACGTAATCTTTTTGTCTAAGGATCTTATTAGTAGTTTTATTTCCTTACGTAACGGTCACGGCACGGCACGGTTACCGCACGGCACGGTTACTGTACGGCACGGGACTGTGTCACACTCATACGAATACTTCTCTAGTTCACACGTAATTTTTTTGTCTAAGGATCTTATTAGTAGTTTTATTTCCTTACGTAACGGTCACGGCACGGCACGGTCACCGCACGGCACGGTTACCGCACGGCACGGTTACTGCACGGCACGGGACTGTGTCACACTCATACGAATACTTTTCTAGTTCACACGTAATTTTTTGTCTAAGGGTCTTATTAGTAGTTTTATTTCTATCTTTATAGACATCGATGACTGTGGTCCACACCCGTGTCAGAATGGAGGAAGTTGCATCGATAGAATCAATGGTTTTAGTTGTACATGTTTACCTGGTTATGGTGGACATGACTGTTCTATGAGTAAGTAAAACATCTATATAATACAAATATGTGACAAATTCTGATAACAAAATTGCGTACGTTTTCATGCAGATTTATGTGGAGTACTTCTTCTTAATTGTCCTCATGCTATTGGCTATGCACTCTGGTTTAACAGATAGTACTTAACTCATGTAATACCATGATCACCTCGGGATCCATTGTTTCAAGAGGGACGTTTAATGTCTAACATCCCTCCTACCTGAATAGAAATGAGGGAGATTTAGAACTAAATTTCCCTCATACATCATTAATAAGGGAAATTTAGAACTAAATTTCCCTCATTAATGATGTATGAGGGAAATTTAGTTCTAAATTTCCCCCATTACTATTCATGAGGTACAGTCCCTCATATATCAATCATCGGGACAATCGGGACAGCTTTGCACGCTGTTCCGAAACTCTATAAATTTCTAACGCACCGATGCCTCTTACCACTGCACATTCTTACGCATGTGGGAGCTATTCATTCTATTTTGCGCATGTGTGTAACGAAGCACAGAAAGTTTAGTAAAAACAATTTAGTAAAAACAAATACTTGTCCATTGTAAGTATAAAACAAAGAAATCTATTTTCAAAACTCTCCAGAGAACAGGGTTACGCACAATTGGTAAACTGAATAATTCAGTGTACAATACATTCAAGTTTTGGATGAACAAAAAAAGCGAAGTGTATTTTTGTTTATTTCCTCGGTGATCATGGTATAAAGTGATCAAAGTAATACCATGACTTCTTCGGGATATTAGTGATTAAATGTCTCCTCAGCCTCGGGAGGTTTAGTAAAAGTCCCTCGGCCTACAGCCTCGGGACTTCCACTAAACCTCCCTCGGCTTCGGGGACATTTAATCACTAATATCCCTCAGGGTCATGGTATTACTTATAAAAAAAGACCAAATTTATTATCTTTTATCTCTAAGCTTTTATGCACTTGTAGCAATCAGAAGTATTGAGAACAAACCCTTTGAAAAGAAAAAATGTCAAAGATATCTTAGAAATAACATTTGTAATGGACCAGAAAGCCCAATTAAGGTTTAGATTCAATTTTCCACACGAATCCTGTGAATTATGTCAATTGTAATTTCAGACGCGAGTAATTTATCAACTTATCCCAATCAATAAGGGCTCGCGTAATTACCCTATCGCATAATGACGTCACACCAAAACATTTTATTGTTTTGACGCTAAGGATTATGGTCGCCAGAGGGGATCAGAGTGATTGCATATCAAATAAAATGCAGATGAGCAATCACTGATACATGATATATATCAAAACTCGATACATTGAAGCTCTACTTCGAAAAGGAATATTAATAAGTCCCAATTTCCACTGTTTCTGAGCATCTATCCCCAATGTAAACATACTGTGACGTCATTATGCGATAGGGCAATTCTGTGATGTCATCAGTGTGTCTATATTTTAATTACGCACGGTGATCGTGTATCATATGATTTTAATTTAGACATCAATGAGTGTGCAAGTAAACCTTGTCAAAATGGTGGCAAGTGTTTGGATCAAGTCAACGCGTATCGCTGCTACTGTAAACCAGGTTTCGTTGGAACAAACTGTGAGACAGGTTAGTTTATTCTTTATGCCAAAGACCATATTTGAACTTTGGGCTTTTCTTGGGCTGCCTTTGCAAAAACGACCGTGAGGGGCTGGAAACTAGACAGTGAAAAAGAAGTCCTCCAATCCCAGAGATCTAAAAGAGAGGCTAAACTTAATGGATTATTTGAATTTCTTTCCAGACTTCAACGAGTGCATGTCTCAGCCTTGCCTCAATAGAGGCACTTGTACTGACAAAGTCAATGGGTACGAGTGCTCATGCAGGGCGGGATACACTGGACGCAACTGTGAAAGAGGTACGGGTAACTTGTTTTTAGATGATGCCGGTTGTTTTACGCTCTAAAGGTTTTTGGTAAGCAGGTAAAGGGAAAGAGGAAAGGAAAATACTCAAGATAGGCTCGGATACCATAATGCCAACTCTGCACGTGACATAATCTCAAAAAACGTCGCATAATGTGACCACGCCCTGTGAAATTAATATTTTTGTACTACAAAGGTATTTTTTAAACGAACATCGATATTCTATAAGTAATGATTTTGTAAAGCATTTCAAGAGAAAATTCAGAACAAGTATATAGGACTTCTCGACGACGTCATTCGTCATTTTCAACTCCCTAGTTTAATGATCAATTCGACGTACGTTTCCATTAGCAAAAGTTGTCGATTTTCTAATTTTGTTAATAAAGACATCTTTTCAGATCAAGTTTGCTTTTATTCCTGACTTTTTTGGATGTGACTACATCCTCTCGTTCAGTGGAATTGTTGTGTGACAACAAAAGTCACGCAATAGGAGTTTAAGAAATGTAAAGCTTGCATGAAGCAGAAGCCGAGTCAACATATGCAGATGCAGTAATGCACTGTCCATTGCACAATGCATCTGCCTGCGTATGTTGCTTCTGCTTCTGCTTCCATCGTCCTTGAAAGCTAGCTATGAGAATTATATTTTACGATTTGGTTATTCAAACTAGACTGATTCGTGACAAAAATAATTCAATCCTGACTTGATATTTCTAGATAATGACGATTGTGCTTCCCATCCGTGCCAGAATGGAGCAACGTGCATTGATAAAGTCAACAACTACGAATGTCGATGTTTGAAAGGATTCAGAGGACGTAACTGTGACGAAAGTAAGTTTAGGGTGTGTTCACGTGGTCGATCCGTCCCGCGTGCTGTGTTCGTCACGGGGATGATTTTTACATGTGAGAAGTTTACATGGAGGCCATCTAGGATAAGAATTCAATTACGTTCGTCACATCAAGAAACGTCTTATAAAATATGCTATTTTCGCACGAGCGCCTTCTTCTATACAAAGAAACTTTGTACTGACCATATTTGGAAGTTGGAATAAATTTTCATCTTAAAATAGCGATTTTCTTCGAAAATTTCATCCAGATTTACAGCCATTCGAAATTATCCACTTTAGTACCTTTGTGATTGGATTCCTTGCTCCCTATACAAATGTTGTTGGCTGCAGTAAGTCTGTCCAACTGATTTAAAGGTAGCAGATTCGAGACTTTGCAGCAACATATAAGGGGGGTGTTGTGGTGGTTGGGATGGGGGGAGGCGTATTCAGTAAGATCCACTGTGCACACCTCCAAAAGCCGGTCGGGCCAACAATTCTAAAAAATGATTGTATATAAGATAAATACTGAGCATGAATAATTTTGTTTAGATATTCCCGACTGCGATCCCAACCCATGTAAGAATGGAGGAAAATGTATCGACGGTGTCAACTCCTATGCATGCGTCTGTGCTGGGGGATGGAAAGGAAAGAACTGTGAACAACGTAAGTAAATAAATGAATGAATGGGAATGGATGGATGGATGGATGGATGGATATTCTTTCCAAGGTCCTGGTGACGGGCCTGGAATGAATAAATAAGTGATAGAATGTAAGAAAACATAAATGAATAATGCAATGAGATTTTTCTCTCTCTCCTCTAGACATCAACCAGTGCAGCAGCAATCCTTGCCAGAACTTTGCCACGTGTTACGACAGGATCGACCGATACGAATGCGCATGTCAACAAGGCTATGAAGGATACAACTGCGAGAAAAGTAAGTTGCAGTCAAATCTAGATAGACCTATTTCAAAATGTGTAGTCCGACGATAGGCCTAAAGCCCGAGTGACTAGCCTGAGAAGAAGTGTGAGTAGCTGCGCAATTTTACTCATTACAATTTTTAAACAAATGCAATTCTTTGTGAAGGCGGACTAGATGTTGTGCAGACATTCGTGTGGCTTTGTTATTTTGTGCTTTGTTAGCGAAAAGATTCCGATTTCGCTCCCTTTATGATAAGATAAGAGATTCTTCTTATATTTACGTAAGCATTGTTGTATTTTTAGAACTGAACTACTGCAAACGCGGCATCTGTAAGAATGGTGGACGATGTTACGTGTCACGTAGGAATAACGTTTGGTACTGTAGATGTCGCTACGGCTTCTCAGGAGAACGTTGTGAAAATGGTAATAAAGAACGAATTTATAGCCTAATACTTTTACGCAACCGTTCCGTCATTATATTGTAGAAAGCCATATATGTAGTTCCGTAGCTGCACTGCAGCGGAAACTATAGCTAACGTAAACGTAAGCACAGTGTTCCCTAAGTGAATTTTACATTATATGTAATAGTACTTTAACATTACCGTAAAGGTATCAAAACTCTATTGCAATCGTACCGTAATTTTCGTGTACAAGTATTGAGCACGTAACGTAACTGTCACGTAACCGTAGCGCAGTAATACCATGATGGAACAAAGTTTGTAATTCCCACCAGGTATGTCAGGAAAATGCGCTTACAAACCATGTAGAAACGGTGGAAGCTGCTGTGAAGATCCAAACACACCTCGTGGATACAGGTGTAAATGTGCTAGAGGTTACGAGGGCGTGTACTGTGAACGAGGTTAGTAGAATGGTGGAGACTACGGGTAAAGGGGATATGTAGGAGGCCACAATTGGTGCCATTTTAGAATGAACACAGGGGAGAAAACAAAGTTTTCTTGGAATATATCGAACAATAAGTGATATATCATGGTGGAGAATAATATTTCGTTATGAAAACGGGAGGAGAGAGAGACAAAAATGTCATTGTATGAACAGAATATGGAGTGGTGAATTATGGGCAATGGTATTTTAATGGGTGATGGTATTTTAAAATGAATACGAGAGGAGAGAAGCACAATTGCAGCAAACATGCATGAGTGATGTATTATGGAACAAACAGAACACGGGTAAAGGAAGTATATGGAGGATCGAGATCACGGTCGATGGTATTTCAAAATAGAATCGGGGAACCAAAGTTTCATGGATTGAAATAATACTGAATGACAAATTTAGGAGAAGAAATGGGTAAAGGAAAAACGGAGAAGAGCATGAATGATAGGATTTCAAAATGAATGCTCGGGGGGAGAAAACAACTTTTGTGAAAGACAAAGAACATGGACTGATTGTGAACATGGAGGAGACCACGGGTGATATGGTAATATAAAACACGAAAAATCCTGGAAAATGGAAAACAAGCTGTTATATGAGCTTAATAATCTTTCTTCGTGTACCAGACACAGTTGACATGATTCAATATAAACAAACACTGAAAGACTTGATAACAAAAAAATAGCAGAGAATATATATGCATGTCTGTTCTGGTACGCGGAGACATATAAGACACTTTGGTACTGAGAATTAACATATGTTACTATATTTCTCTTTATTTTTACAGCCATTGAGCGCCACACTTGTAACAGATACCGTATGATGCAACATCGCAACAAAGGTAATTCATATTAATTAACTTAGGGGATGACTAACACTTTTCAGCATCTCACAACTATCCTTATGTTATATCTTCTCTAATTCCTACATACCCCTTGATCTTTTTTTCTCCTCTCTTTTCCTCTGGTCTCCTCCCCTCCTCCCCTCTTTACTCCCTTCTTCTCCTTTCCTCTCATATAACTAATCTTGTGCCATCGTTTATGCTATTTTCAAGGAATGCCATCCTTCAGTAGGCTCTACAGAAAGTACCCAGGTTACAATCAGTGCAACTCGAGATGGCTTAGAAAACACACTGCCCTTGGCTATGTTGGTAAAGAACAATCCAGTGCTGTTCGACTTAGCTACGCTCTAATTTCATCAGGTAATTATTACTTCATCCCCATCATTGTGCTTATCATTCCATCATCAGCATTCAATCGCTACCACACTGATCATCATCATCATCATCCTTGCCATAGTAATCGTTCTTAATTATACTTTTTCTAACAGGATTCAATATTCGCATCAAGAAGGGACAGTGTGACTGGTCAGGCACAGTTGGTGGCTACAACAAGAAATACATCGCACGTGTGGCAACCATGTGTTGTTACTTGCAATATGTGCTTGGCCAACCTGACTTGGTGTCCGATGACCCCAATGACTACAAGGTAAGAACACGTGGCCTCTTAATCTAGTAGTCTCATAATGTACCAACTTTATGTAAATGTGTCAGGACCGCTGATAATATAGTCTCCCTCGCAGCAGTGTTTAGCCTCGTCACGCACGCTCCCTCGGAAAAACACGGCTGCTTCAACAAGCGCTACATTCCATTCCAATTCGTTAACCAATCAGAGCTTGGCTCTCAAAATCAAGGAGCCATTCGCGCCAAAAGGTCTACATATAGCGTTCCGTTGACTTGGAGAATAATTGGATTAACCTAAACAACAGCTAGTTTACAAACACTTCACTTCGTTTCATTCGGAAGTATCTGGTATCAATTGAAAAATATACAAAGAAGAAAGTTTTACTGATCTTCCATCTGTATATATCTTTTCGTATTGAAAAATTTGAAACTTATTTTTGGTAATGCAATTTTTACATTACCAATTTCCATAAGCTAATGCCTTTGCATTTTGTTGATTTTGGGCCATTTCTGGCCATTTTGTATGGGCTATAGCCTTTCCGATTTGTGGAATTTTTTGCCATTTTTGCGCACTGTGTCGTAACCGTGCCGTACGGTGACCGTACTGGTTCCCAGTCATACGAAAACCACTCTAATGCGACAAGGATGCTAACAGCCGTAAAGCAGTGTAATATAAGCGTGGCAAGACGCATGGAGGTATCATTTAATATCGCAGTCTTACAAATGTGGCAGGATGCTAACAGTAACAATCCATTAGCATGTTATAGCGCATGCTTCATTAAAAAGACCGCTGACAGTTGCTTAATTACAGGCTCATAAAAATATGAAGAGATTGCTACACCCAAAACGGTTCATTTATAATGTTTATTCCATTAGGGTCGCCGTGGTATCATCTTCTTCCAGGATTGTGGCTACTCAATGTCTGAAGGTCACGTAGATCTATGGAATGGTAAACGCTGCAAGGGCGACAAAGTCTTTAATTCCTTCTTCAGACGATGCAATAGAATCAAACTCTACTGCCTTGCCTAGACAGACTTAGACCTACTTCTTCCCCTAGACAGACCTAATGCTTTTCCTAGATAGACCTAGACCAAATGTTTTGCCTAGATAGACCTTCAATGGACGTAGACCTACCCCTTTTTTTAGATAGACTTAGTTCTGCTTACTCTAGGTCTGCCTTCCAAGATGAATCCAGAAAATATCGATGAGATAAATAGAGTAAGAAAATATTTGCAAAAGACTTCAAAAGATATTTATTCATACAGCTATCCCTTTTAAACACCATTTTTGTTTAATTAAAGTGTAGTTGTTTTTTTTTTGTTTGTTTGGGTTTTTTTTTGTTTTTTTGTTTTTTTTGTATTTTGTATTTTTTTTATTTTTTATTTTTTCCAGTGGATTAATTCAATTCAGTTATTTTCGTAAATGTTATGATTTTGTTTGATTGTTGATTTTTGAATTTCATTGGGATTGTTTGTTTTGTTTTGTATTGTTTTTGTTGTTTTGTTTTTTGTTTTGTTTTGTTTTGTTGTTTTTGTTGTTGTTGTTGGGTTTTTTTGGTTTTGTTTTGTTTTTGTTTTGTTTTTGAATATTTTTAATTTAATTTTAACATTCACAGTATGAATCCTTTTGAATCCTTTTTGTTCAGTTCCAATTGGCTTTTTTGTTGTTGTTGTTGTTATTCCAAATGATTCATAGCAATACCATGTTCTAACACTGAAGGCTTTTGCAATTATTTCTTAGGGGTTTTGTTTAGATAATTACCTGCAATACTTCTATACCATGTCTTGTAATGTTGGGCATTCTCTAACGACCTTAGAGATAATATGATGATTGGAGCGCTGTAAGAATTCACGGGGGAAAAAGATAAATGAGGTTAATATTAATGTAATAAATGAGAGACAATAAAGCAAATATGATTAAAGACATATCTTCACAATGAGTACCATTTTGTTGACATTTAATCGTTTGGGGCCACGATTTCACTATTTTGCATGGTCTATATATAGCTCTTGCTTTACGAATTTTGCATGGGCTATAGCCTTTGCATTTTGTCGATTTTGGGCCAATTTAGCGCATTTTGCATGGGCTATAGCCTTTGCATGTTGTCGATTTTGGGCCATTTTTGCGCATTTTGCATGGGCTATAGCCTTTCCATTTTGTCGATTTTGGGCCATTTTGGACCATTTTGCATGGGCTATAGCCTTTGCATGTTGTCGATTTTGGGCCATTTTTCACCATTTTGCATGGGCTATAGCCTTTGCATTTTGTCGATTTTGGGCCATTTTTGACCATTTTGCATGGGCTATAGCCTTTGCATTTTGTCGATTTTGGGCCATTTTTGACCATTTTGCATGGGCTATAGCCTTTCCAATTTGTCGATTTTGGGCCATTTTTGACAATTTAGCTTGGGCTATAGCCTTTACATTTTGTCGATTTTGGGCCATTTTTGCGCATTTTGCATAGGCAATAGCCTTTGTATTTTTTCGATTTTGGGCCATTTTGGACCATTTTGCATGGGCTATAGCCTTTGCATTTTGTCGATTTTGGGCCATTTTTGACCATTTTTCATGGGCTATAGCCTTTCCAATTTGTGGAATTTTAGCCATTTTTGCGCATTTTGCATGGGCTATAGCCTTTGCATTTTGTGGATTTTCGGCCATTTTTGCGCATTTTGCATAGGCTATAGCCTTTGTATTTTGTCGATTTTGGGCCATTTTTGACCATTTTGCATGGGCTATAGCCTTTGCATTTTGTCGATTTGGGGCCATTTTTGACCATTTTGCATGGGCTATAGCCTTTCCATTTTGTCGATTTTGGGCCATTTTGGACCATTTTGCATAGGCAATAGCCTTTCCATTTTGTCGATTTTGGGCCATTTTGGACCATTTTGCATGGGCTATAGCCTTTGCATTTTGTCGATTTTCGGCCATTTTGGACCATTTTGCATGGGCTATAGCCTTTGCATTTTGTCGATTTTGGGCCATTTTTGACCATTTTGCATGGGCTATAGCCTTTGCATTTTGTCGATTTTGGGCCATTTTTGACCATTTTGCATGGGCTATAGCCTTTCCAATTTGTCGATTTTGGGCCATTTTTGACAATTTAGCTTGGGCTATAGCCTTTACATTTTGTCGATTTTGGGCCATTTTTGCGCATTTTGCATAGGCAATAGCCTTTGTATTTTTTCGATTTTGGGCCATTTTGGACCATTTTGCATGGGCTATAGCCTTTGCATTTTGTCGATTTTGGGCCATTTTTGACCATTTTTCATGGGCTATAGCCTTTCCAATTTGTGGAATTTTAGCCATTTTTGCGCATTTTGCATGGGCTATAGCCTTTGCATTTTGTGGATTTTCGGCCATTTTTGCGCATTTTGCATAGGCTATAGCCTTTGTATTTTGTCGATTTTGGGCCATTTTTGACCATTTTGCATGGGCTATAGCCTTTGCATTTTGTCGATTTGGGGCCATTTTTGACCATTTTGCATGGGCTATAGCCTTTCCATTTTGTCGATTTTGGGCCATTTTGGACCATTTTGCATAGGCAATAGCCTTTCCATTTTGTCGATTTTGGGCCATTTTGGACCATTTTGCATGGGCTATAGCCTTTGCATTTTGTCGATTTTGGGCCATTTTGGACCATTTTGCATGGGCTATAGCCTTTGCATTTTGTCGATTTTGGGCCATTTTTGACCATTTTGCATGGGCTATAACCTTTGCATTTTGTCGATTTTGGGCCATTTTTGACCATTTTGCATGGGCTATAGCCTTTGCATTTTGTCGATTTTGGGCCATTTTTGCGCATTTTGCATGGGCTATAGCCTTTGCATTTTGTCGATTTTTGGCCATTTTTGCGCATTTTGCATAGGCAATAGCCTTTCCATTTTGTCGATTTTGGGCCATTTTGGACCATTTTGCATGGGCTATAGCCTTTGCATTTTGTCGATTTTGGGCCATTTTGGACCATTTTGCATGGGCTATAGCCTTTGCATTTTGTCGATTTTGGGCCATTTTGGACCATTTTGCATAGGCTATAGCCTTTGCATTTTGTCGATTTTGGGCCATTTTTCACCATTTTGCATGGGCTATAGCCTTTGCATTTTGTCGATTTGGGGCCATTTTTGACCATTTTGCATGGGCTATAGCCTTTCCATTTTGTCGATTTTGGGCCATTTTGGACCATTTTGCATAGGCAATAGCCTTTCCATTTTGTCGATTTTGGGCCATTTTTGACCATTTTGCATGGGCTATAGCCTTTGCATTTTGTCGATTTTGGGCCATTTTGGACCATTTTGCATGGGCTATAGCCTTTGCATTTTGTCGATTTTGGGCCATTTTTGACCATTTTGCATGGGCTATAGCCTTTGCATTTTGTCGATTTTGGGCCATTTTTGCGCATTTTGCATGGGCTATAGCCTTTTCGCTTCGTCGATTTTGGGCCATTTTTGACCATTTTGCATGGGCTATAGCCTTTCCATTTTGTCGATTTTGGGCCATTTTGGACCATTTTGCATAGGCAATAGCCTTTCCATTTTGTCGATTTTGGGCCATTTTTGACCATTTTGCATGGGCTATAGCCTTTGCATTTTGTCGATTTTTGGCCATTTTTGACCATTTTGCATGGACTATAGCCTTTGCATTTTGCCGATTTTTGGCCATTTTTGACCATTTTGCATAGGCTATAGCCTTTGCATTTTGTCGATTTTGGGCCATTTTGGACCATTTTGCATGGGCTATAGCCTTTGCATTTTGCCGATTTTTGGCCATTTTTGACCATTTTGCATGGGCTATAGCCTTTGCATTTTGTCGATTTTGGGCCATTTTTGACCATTTTGCATGGGCTATAGCCTTTGCATTTTGTCGATTTTGGGCCATTTTTGCGCATTTTGCATGGGCTATAGCCTTTCCATTTTGTCGATTTTGGGCCATTTTGGACCATTTTGCATGGGCTATAGCCTTTGCATGTTGTCGATTTTGGGCCATTTTTCACCATTTTGCATGGGCTATAGCCTTTGCATTTTGTCGATTTTGGGCCATTTTTGACCATTTTGCATGGGCTATAGCCTTTGCATTTTGTCGATTTTGGGCCATTTTTGACCATTTTGCATGGGCTATAGCCTTTCCAATTTGTCGATTTTGGGCCATTTTTGACAATTTAGCTTGGGCTATAGCCTTTACATTTTGTCGATTTTGGGCCATTTTTGCGCATTTTGCATAGGCAATAGCCTTTGTATTTTTTCGATTTTGGGCCATTTTGGACCATTTTGCATGGGCTATAGCCTTTGCATTTTGTCGATTTTGGGCCATTTTTGACCATTTTTCATGGGCTATAGCCTTTCCAATTTGTGGAATTTTAGCCATTTTTGCGCATTTTGCATGGGCTATAGCCTTTGCATTTTGTCGATTTTGGGCCATTTTTGACCATTTTGCATGGGCTATAGCCTTTGCATTTTGTCGATTTTGGGCCATTTTTGACCATTTTGCATGGGCTATAGCCTTTTCGCTTCGTCGATTTTGGGCCATTTTTGACCATTTTTCATGGGCTATAGCCTTTCCAATTTGTGGAATTTTAGCCATTTTTGCGCATTTTGCATGGGCTATAGCCTTTCCATTTTGTCGATTTTGGGCCTTTGAACCATTGCTGGCTATACCTTTGCTTTGTCGATTTTGGGCCATTTTTGACCATTTTGCATGGGCTATAGCCTTTGCATTTTGTCGATTTTGGGCCATTTTTGACCATTTTGCATGGGCTATAGCCTTTGCATTTTGCCGATTTTTGGCCATTTTTGACCATTTTGCATGGGCTATAGCCTTTGCATTTTGTCGATTTTGGGCCATTTTTGACCATTTTGCATGGGCTATAGCCTTTGCATTTTGTCGATTTTGGGCCATTTTTGACCATTTTGCATGGGCTATAGCCTTTTGCATTTTGTCGATTTTGGGCCATTTTTGACCATTTTGCATGGGCTATAGCCTTTGCATTTTGTCGATTTTGGGCCATTTTTGACCATTTTGCATGGGCTATAGCCTTTCGCTTTCGTCGATTTTGGGCAATTTTTGACCATTTGCATGGGCTATAGCCTTTGCAATTTGGATTTTAGCCATTTTGCGCATTTTGCATAGGCTATAGCCTTTGCATTTTGCGATTTTGGGCCATTTTTGACCATTTGCAGGGCTATAGCCTTTGCATTTTGTCGATTTGGGCCATTTTTGACCATTTGCATGGGCTATAGCCTTTGCATTTTGTCGATTTTGGGCCATTTTGACCATTTTGCATAGGCAATAGCCTTTCCATTTTGTCGATTTTGGGCCATTTTGACATTTTGCATGGGCTATAGCCTTTGCATTTTGTCGATTTTGGGCCATTTTTGCATTTGCATGGGCTATAGCCTTTGCATTTTGTCGATTTTGGGCCATTGTGACCATTTGCATGGGCTATAGCCTTTGCATTTTGTCGATTTTGGGCCATTTTGACCATTTTGCATGGGCTATACCTTTGCATTTTGTCGATTTTGGGCCATTTTTGACCATTTGCATGGGCTATAGCCTTTGCATTTTGTCGATTTTGGCCATTTTGCGCATTTTGCATGGGCTATAGCCTTTGCATTTTGTCGATTCGGGCCATTTGTGACCATTTTGCATGGGCTATAGCCTTTGATTTTGTCGATTTTCGGCCATTTTTGCGCATTTTGCTAGGCTATAGCCTTTGCATTTTGTCAATTTGGGCCATTTTGACCATTTTGCATGGGCTATAGCCTTTGCATTTTGTCGATTTTGGGCCATTTTGGACCATTTTGCATGGGCTATAGCCTTTGCATTTTGTCGATTTTGGGCCATTTTTTGACCATTTTGCATGGGCTATAGCCTTTGCATTTTGTCGATTTTGGGCCATTTTTGACCAGGTTTTCAATGGGCTATAGCCTTTGCATTTTGTCAGATTTTGGGCCATTTTTTTACCATGTTTGCATGGGCTATAGCCTTTGCATTTTGTAGATTTTGGCCATTTTGACCATTTTGCATGGGCCATTTTGCATGGGC